>JBBPBX010026403.1:0-38132 GCA_038048925.1 Garcialebias charrua | reverse complement strand
ACCAGACCCATGTCCTTCACTTCGCTTTGGACTAGGGTCTGGCATCTCTGCCATAGACAACGATTTCTCCTGGAGATTTTTGAATGGACCAATCAGAGAACAGGAGGCAGAGTTTTGTTAGTTTAGCCTGACGAGGTCCAGGCTATCAGATAAATTGCTCAGAAACCACTCGGTGGATATTTTTTCTGCCACCAGTGTGTAATTATATGTCTTTAATTTACTGACTGTTGGCCTAGATGAAACATTTGAGATAAAATTCGATTTTTTATCATTTATTTTCGTAGCGCACCCGAGGCTGTTTGGAAAATATCAAACCGAAACTATTTAATATCCAGCAGATTTGACCATTTCGTGAATTGATTTAGGAACTGTTAAGCTCAGGAACACTTCTGATATAACGTCAGCTATGAAATATATTTTTTCTCAGCAGAGAAATAATAGTTTTTTACCTTGTTTTGATGAAAATTCGTTCGTGGCGGCAGCCATTTTGAATGACGACGTCAGTCGACATCGTTCAAAACTCCGCCTTCTGCTCTCTGATTGCTCAGGAACACTTCTGATATAACGTCAGCTATGAAATATATTTTTTCTCAGCAGAGAAATAATAGTTTTTTACCTTGTTTTATTGAAAATTCCTTCGTGGCGGCAGCCATTTTGAATGACGACGTCAGTCGACGTCGTTCAAAACTCCGCCTTCTGCTCTCTGATTGGTCCGGTCAAAAATCGGCCGGAGAAATCGTTGTCTATGGGAGGAATCCCAGACTGTGCAGTGAAGGGAAATGAGAATTGAGCGGAGCTGTGCAGGAAGGCGAGGGCCAGGCTAGGTTCCTCAATGTTTTTGAAAATGATAGAGATGTGCAATGACTTTGGTTTTGAACATGTTTGTGCAACAGATTTTCTATCAAAATAGTCACGGAGTCAACATGGACGTCTCAAACCCGTCTCAAGAGCGTTAAAGCCAGATATTGACTCTCGTACGAGAGCTCTCCTCTGATAGAAAACGTGAGGGAAAGTGTCCAGGTCAAAGAACCACACAGGTGCTTGTTGAAGAACTGGGTCCTATCTTCATTTCAAAAGTGTGTAACAGATTGAATCATAAACATGGAGGCTGCTGAGGTGGGTCTGATGTGGACAACAAGTTAATGTGTTTGGCAGTTGTACAAGCTGGGCTGATAAAAAAAAAAACTAGATTTTTAAAAAGTGTTGCTCACTGTAGCTGCATGGCTCGCTGGCCACGTAAACATTCAGAATTCAGTGAGACTGCAACAGAAAATGTGAATGACTTTATTTATTTTTGAGTCCCAGACTCTCTGACTGTCACAGCTCTGTGAGGTACCTGAAGGACAGAGTGTCATAAAACAAAAACTCTGTTTTCTTAAAGAAACAAAACATCAGTTGTTACTTTTAAATAAATAAATGTAAATACATGTACAGTACTTTAATTTGACTGTCACATCATTTTCTTATATTTTCTATTTCAGAGGGACCAAAGTCCGTGTGTTTCTGTTTTTCTTGCTGACAAAACTTTCCACACCGTGTACTTATCTTAACATGATTTTTCATGAGTGTGACACCTTGGCTGGTCACTAAACTAAAAATATCTTTGCTTCTGATTTTTGTGTGAAGTTTCACACCAATGTGTTGGGATGATAAAGGTCATTGCTGCTGACAACCTGAGACAGGCCTGGACTGGCTTATTTGAATAGTTAAAGCATCAACTTGGTGATGAAAACAGTAGTTCTCCATATGTTTTTAAGACATGTAAGTTTTTATTTTACCATACCATACCATACCAACTTTATTTATAAAGCCCTTTAAACAACCTTAGGACCAAAGTGCTGTGCAGTTACAGCCAATAAAACCAACAGCAGTACATGCATGCATTAAGGTACATGTACTTTGTACAGTATGCAGTACACTATAATAAAAATATATAAAAGCAAACCAAAAACAACATACTAAAACCAAGTAAAATCTATTGAATTAACGTAGTTAAAAATAATCTAAATCAACATCTCAGTGGTGTCACAAGCCAAGGAGAAGAGATGAGTTTTACTGTAAAGTGATTTAAAAACAGACCGGGAGGACGCCTGTCTGATGCTCAAAGGCAGGTCGTCCCACATTTTAGGAGCAACAGCAGAAACAGCACGTTCCCCTTGAAACTTTCGTTTTGTTTTTGGGACACTCAGGAGCAGCTGACCTCTGCTGACCTTAGAGAACCGGAGGGCGTGCAGGGGTGTAGCAGCTCAGTGAGATAAGGCAGGGCAAGACCATTTAAAGCTTCCAAAACAAATAATCAAGCTGTGAAATGAATCCTAACATGTACAGACAGCCAGTGCAGCGAAGCTAAAACAGGAGGAAAGTGCTCATGATTTTTGTTTTATGTGCCAGTTAAAAGATGTGCAGCAGCATTTTGGACCCTCTGCATGTGAACATTAGAGGGAGCACGGACCCAAAGTGCATTACAGTAATCCAACCAAGTGGTAATGAAGGAGTAGATTACTACTCAAACATGGTTCTAGTAAGAAATGGCTTGATTTTAGCCAGCAGCTCTAACTAATAAAAGCTTGATTTAACCACGGCCCTGATTTGTTGATCAAATTTAAGATCAGTATCCAGATTTGTGATCACTGGCTTAGTATGTTAAGCTAAGGAAGACAGATTTACAAGTGGGGTGCCCGTGGATACTCCGATTAACAAAATCTCAGTCTCCAGAAGAGGTTGAGAGCCATTCAGGGGTCCTTAAGTCCTCAATAAATTTCTGTAGTGGTTTGGAGGAAAACGAGTCCTTCTTCTTAAGGGGGACATAAACCTGACAGTTGTCTGCATGTTACATGCCCTAGGCATATAATTAATTTTAGTCAGGACACAATATTGTTTAAAGATTTTGAGCACAGACATGAGCTGTTTAGAGGCTGTATGAGCCTAATTGATTGCAGCTGGTGCTCATTAGCTGTAGGTGGAGGTAGTTGATCTCTCTCTCCCTATATTAGGTCCAAGCCACAGAGAAGAAAGAGGTTGATTGGTTAAGAAGAGAAGTAGTTGGTGGATGGTGGCATAAAATCTGGTTTGCGATGGAGTGTAGTAGTGGATCATGTAAGCCAACTGCCAAAGAAAACCCAACAAGAAGAAGAAGAAGAAGTGTAGTAGTGGGGGTGATGGACAGGGTTTGGCTTCGGGTAAACGGTGTCTTGGGGTTGCTGATGACGGTGTTGACGGTAGGAAGAAGGTGCTTCTGGAGACGTGTAAAGTTGTGTTGCGGTTTGCGGCGGGCCGGGGTTTGCTTGAAGTGAGCCCTGTGGCTTTTTCGAAGGGTCTGAAGCGTGCTGTGGGTGAAGTGGAAGTAGCTAAGGTGTTGTGGGATGGCAATCTCCTGCTCGTTTGTAGGCATGCTGAACAGAGGGACAAGGCTTTGGGTTTGGAGACTGTGTGTGGTAAAGCGGTGGTGGATAGGAAGATTGTGGGTGAAGTGAGAGGTTCCAGGGGTGTTATTTCCGGGATTCCTGTTAAAGATGACTTGGAGGTCTTGAGGAAGAACATTAAGGGTGGGGAAGTTGAGTCCTTGAAACGTTTACCGGCTTATCGGGATGGGGTGAAGGTGGATAGTACGTCTGTCTTGTTGTGTTTCCGGGATGGTGTTTTGCCGGATAGGGTCATGATTGGTTACTTGTGTTTTCGTGTGAAGGCTTATGTTCCTCCGCCTCTTCGGTGCTTTAAGTGTCAGAGGTTTGGGCATATCGCTGCTGTTTGTCGGAGTAAGCGTCGTTGTAGTAAGTGTGGGGGGGACCATGATTATGATGATTGTGGTGTGACTCAGCTGTTGTGTTGTAATTGTGGTGGTAGTCATTCTGCAGCTTATGCTGGTTGTGTGGATCGAAAGGCCGCTGCTGAAATTCAGAGAGTTAAGACTGTTGGGAATCTTTCGTACGCGGAGGCGGTTCGTGTGGTCAAGCGCAATGTTTCTTCGCCGTCTATTGTTGAAGTACCGAGTGTCCCTGAACGTGGTCAGGGTACTGTTACGCTCGAACGGTTGATTCCGTTCGTTGCTTTTGTTGTTAACTGTTCTGCGCAGGCTTCGACTAAAACTGAAACCATCAAAATCATAGTGCAGGCTGCTTCGAGGTTCTTTGGCACGACTGAGTTGTCTTGGGAGAGTGTTCGTGATGAATTGAGTCAGGGTGAGGGTGCGTCTGGGTGTGAGGTGTCTCTGCCCGTGTCTTCGCTGTAAACGGGTGTTCGTGGTTATTTTGTTTTGTTCTTTTTTGCTCTTTTCTGTTTGTGCTCTTTTGGGTACTTTGTGTGGGTTTTGGGTTGTTGGTTGTTGTGGTGTTCTAGGTCGCCTGTGTGTTTTGTGTTGTGTTCTGCGCCGTCTGGTCCGTACTCCTTTCCAGAAGGTGGCGGTAATGCACCTACTCATTGTTTGCCAACCGCCATAAAACACCAAAAGAGAGAGAGAGAGAGAGAGGAGAAAGAGGTTCCAAGTGAGAGTGGCAGCAAGCAGAGATCCAGAAGAGGTCTGAGCTGATCCAGGAGAAGCAGCTGATGCAGAAACAGCAGACCTGATGCAGGAGTTGCAGCAAGAGAAGGAGCTGTAGCATCAGAGGTTCCAGCAGCCCCAGAAGCAGACCTGATCCAGGAGAAGCAGCTGCAGATGAAACAGCAGACCTGATGAAGCAGCAGCAGCAGCAGAAAAAGCAGCAGCAGTGTGAAGAGGAGCCATGAAGCCAGTGGTTGAAGCCACATGAGGAGGCCGTTTGTGAGCCGTTTGGAGCCATTTGAGGTGGCCATTTGATGTTGTGGTTTAATCCACTTGAGGAGGCCGTTTGATGAGCCGTATGAAGAGGAAGCCGAAACCTTCCGTTGTGAAGACCTGCTGCTGCATGTGTGAAGAGGAGGAAGCTGTTGTGAAGACCTGCTGCGTGTGTGAAGAAGAGGAAGCTGATTCCTTCTGTTGTAAAGAAGAGGAAGCTGAATCACAACACCCTTCCATTGTGGAGACCTGCTGGGTGATGAAAACCAAGAGCCGTGAGTGTCCTGCTGGACTTTGAGTTTTTTTTATTAATCATCCAGAAACTTGGCTTTGAGAAGTCCAACTTTTTTCTTTAATCACCTTTTTTTTTTTTAGGACACAGACTCCAGAGAGCCTAAAATAAACATTGTTTTTTTTAACATCCTTTCTGTGTCTGGTGTCCTTGTGTGCTACGTGCCTTCGAGCCGTAACACTGCATACAAGTGAAAATAAATTCTGTGTTTTCCAAAAATGGACCCAAATGGAAGTAAATACAAATACAAGAGAAGGGGCCCTAAAACTGAACCCTGCGGGATACCACATGAGAGAGGAGAAGCGGTGGACACATGTTCACCATATGTGACACAGAAAGCTTGCTCACTCGGATAACCACTTCAGTGCTGTGCCTCTAATGCCCACCCACTGCTCCACCGGGTCAAAAGGACAATAGCATCTCCAGAGTCAGTGGCTAAATTAAAAAGCTTGATTTGTAGCTTTGCAGAGATTTAAAACGAGACTGTATAACATCTTAAGATGTTATGCTCTTTCTAGAAGGTCATTAATTGGTTGTGAACTACTTTCTCAAGGATCTTAGAAAAACAAAGGAAGTTTAGAGACTGGCCTATAGTCGGCAATAATCTCATGAGAGATGATGAGAAATGTTGGTTTCTTATTAATCAAATGCTGGATTACTGCATGTGTAAAATTTATTGGAACAACACCTGAAGACAAGCTGCTGTTAACCAGCTCAAGACCAAAAGGACCAACAGATAGAAAAACCTCTTTAAATAATTGAGGGGGTACAAACCTCTTTAAATAATTGAGGGGGTACAGCATCATCTGGGGAACCTGTAGGTTTTAAACACTCAGCAATTTCCTGCAACGAGGACAAAGTGACAAACTGAAATGTATCAAAGACAGAGGAGCAGGGGTCACATTGGAAGTGACCTTCTCAGTAAAAAAAAAAAAAAAAACAACGTAAGAAACTTCTCACAGGCATCAGTGGAGGGCTCAGTACAGACAGCCAGTGGAGCATAAGAACAGCATCAATAGTTTTAAATAAAACACAAGGATTGTGATGGTTTGACAGAATTATGAGTGAAGTGTTTCCTTTTGGCATCTTTCACTGTTCTTTGACGCCAGCATCATATTTTCATTTAATTATTTTCATCATAAATTGTCATGCATTTGTTTACTGTGGTTTATGCTGTTTTGTTTTGAACAAATTATCTTATTAGGCTAACCACTCACTTCCACATAAAAAGTAATACTTTGACAAATCTATTGGCTCTTACTGCAACCTGAAACTTATTTCAGTTTTAACCCTCAGACAGGCTTCAAGTACCTGTAAATGTTTCAATTCATACAAATGTTCTCACTCCCATAGTTTAAATAGAGAACAGGATCTCAGAAAATATTTCTAATAAGCTAAAACACACAAACACAGAGAAAGGCGGGCTCAGTTAAAATCAAGCCAATCATCAAAGTCTTTTTTCTTCAGCCAATCAGGATCCAGGATTTCTCCTCTGACGTTTCTGACTCTGGCAAGACATTTATTGAACTCTACCGCCCCCACGTGGTCAGTTTGAATATCACATAATTATTACTTTAAAGGTCGGTGTAAAATACTCAGCTGAATACATTCATTCATTCATTCAACCTTTATTTATACAGGCTAGCCTCGTTGAGTCACGGGGACTCATTTACAAGAGGGACCTGTCTCACTCACACCAAACAACCATCCACTCTCACACTCACACCTAGGGTCAATTTAGAGTCACCAATCAGCCTAACAAGCATGTTTTTTGGTCTGTGGGAGGAAACCGGAGTACCCGGAGGAAACCCACGCATGCACGGGGAGAACATGCAAACTCCACCCAGAAAGGCCCCGGACCGGGATTTGAACCGGCAACCTTCTCGCTGAGAGGCAGCAGCTCTACCAGTTGTGCCACCGTGTGATATTCTCAGTCAGTCCAAAATCAAAAAGCTTTTTCTGATTGCCAAAGTGTTCAGTTTCTGACCCACAAAATAAAACGGCACCAGAGGCTTAAGACCTAAACTTTTACTTGTTAAAGTGTGCAAACATTGGCAAGGCCAAAAATACAGATATAAGATAAGACGGCACTAACAGCAAAAACAACTGTTAAAGGTAGTTTTATTTATTCATGACTTCTATTTTAATTTTATAATCACTTGCTTGTGCTACAAGCAAATCATTTTGACAATTTATTTGTTCCTCAAAATTATCTCAAGTCCCATGTGTTGCTTCATGACCCACAGCAGGGCCCTGACCCCAATTTTAGAAACTACTACGCTATAACCACTTAGCTTCCATTAAGTTAACATTAGCGGAAAAAACTAAACTTTGATTATTTTTTTTTAATTTTAGTTCAGAAGTACTTATATATTTAGCTTACATGTTTTTCTTGGCTAAAATTGAGCAAATTTTATTTTGACAGTTAATTGATTATAAATTGATAATTATGAAAGGGGCAGGACATTATAAGATATTGTATCTTCTACCTGCTCCTTTTCGAAAAGAAAACATAAAATTTGCATGTCACTTGGGCTTAATTATTTGTATTAACTTTTATTTTTTTAGTTGTGTTATCCTATTTTCTTTCTTTTTCTTTCTTGATTGTCTTTTCTGTCTGTTCGAAATAAATAAATAAACACCTAAAATCCTTTGTTAAAAACTGCTGTTTTAGAGCAACAGAATAATGTCAAGTGGGTTGACTGATACAAGTTTATGAACTTTTTGGAGGGCATGTCACATTTTATATGTTTAAAACAAATCCCATGGAACATCACCAAAACATCAGGGACCAATTTTGCTGAATACAATTCTGGCTGACTGACAGGTATTTGAAGAAAGGTCCACATGAAGCTCTTCCTTGGCAGTTTTTATCCTTTGTAGCAGCCGTGCTAAAACGTTTGCTCAGATTTAGTAGAAAAACGGAAGCAGCATCAGAATCCCAGCTTTAAATCTGACTTCACCTAGTCAGCTGAGTCAGTCATTTTGAATTGTGCTGACTCTAAAACTTAATGCTAAACTTTTAAATAAAGATTTTTGTGTGATTTGTTGATGCATGGAGTACCGGTATGTGTTAAGGAAGACTCTCAGATAAAAACTCACCCAATATGAGCTCATTATCTATAAAACGTTGGTTACGGATTGTAACCCAAGATTCTATGAGTGTAAGCGTAGCCCTTTAAGCCACGCCTATTGGGTTTATCCCTGCGCTTCACGCCAACACTGAAGACTTCTAGTCCACGCCCACCTGCTGTGGGCCACACCTTGGTCTACTATTTAAGCGGCCATTGACCGAGAAACTGCTCCCAAAAAGGCAAAAAAAATTCAGCCAAATGAGAGCCAGTGAGGCCCCGAGGCTTAAAGGGCTACGCTTACACTCATAGAATCTGGGGTTACAATATGTAAACAACATTCTATTTCATGTAAGCTCCGCCCTTTAAGTCACACCTATTGGGTTAAAAGCGGAGCAGAATATGGTCCATGCCTCACTGGGTCTGATTGGAACCATAACACACTCTGGCAACCGCTACACCTCAATAAGCAGAAGATACACAGTCAATTCAGACAAAAAGGTGCATAAATATAGCAGGTGGACAATCCTTGTCATCTGATGGTAAATTAATGACTCTGAATTCATTATCAGAATCAACAAGACAGATACAACGGTGTCATTCATCAATAAGTTTATTGACAATGAAAAGACAATCTCTCTGCTACAACCCTGAGAACATAATGCATTAGGGAGGAGCTGGAAAAGTTCTGTAAATAAAAATGGATAAAGGGAGTCGCTGACGACCAAGAAGCTGCCTGAACAGATGTCTTGCACAAAAGACCTCCGTGCATGACTGTGGAACTGCAATCCCCCTAGAGAAGTGAAATCTTATTCGTTCAGGAGGCTGGAGGCTAGAAAGCTGTATGCCAGAGAAATGGCCTCATATAGCCAAAGCTGGGCACCGCTAATTAAAAAATTAGTTCCACAATTTCTAAAACGCTTATTAATTTTTTTAGGTCCACAATTTCAAATGCACAAAGGCCTTATCAAAATTAGGGGAAGCTAATCTAATCCGCTATTTATATTCAACAATTTGTAGCCAGCAACGTTTTGCAATATCTGCACCACACTGCCAACTACAGGCGTATAAACTAATATACACCTCACCTTGCCCTACTTTTTAACAGCGATTCGCTCCGGGTGTCATCTATTAAAATACAACTTTCACTCAGGGTCCAAAATTTTAAAAGTTGTTTAATGTGTGGAATGCTTTTCGACTGCTTCTTTGTCCTTTTTTTGTTTGTTTATTGTAGATTTTTCATTAAAAATGCATCGATAAACTTATTTTTAACTGTTTTCTGGAAAACTGAAGTGCCCTGCAATGCATTATGGGTATACAGATGACGAAGGTGCTATACAAATAAAGTTTATTGTTTATTATTTAATGATTTATTTTTAAGCCACAAAATGAAAAAGCTGTGAATTTGTGCTTGTTAATTTCTGTGCACATGTCATGTGCATGCATGAAAACCTTGATTTTCTTTGGAAAGAAATAAAGAAGAAATAAAAAAACATTTCCAGACACTATTTTACTGTATTACTGAAAAAACACATCTACTCAAAAATTGTGGTGGCCATGAGTAAATAAACACAATGTGATTAAACAAATATATAAAAATATAAAAAGTATATACACAACAAAATGCCTATAAAACATAAGCTGGTGAAAATTCTCAGTCGTCCAGGACATGATAAAATCAAAAAAGGCGTTCAATACAAGATCAACTGGACTTTATTTGTTGCAGAAAACGTTCAGAATGGCAGCTGTGAGACTGAAGTTTTATGCGTTTTATTAGTATAAAACTTCTTCTCAGTCTTACAGCTGCCATTCTGGATTGAAAAAGCCTTTTGGATAAAGGGTGAAACGTTTTCTGCAACAAATAAAGTCCAGTTGATCTTGTATTGAACGCCTTTTTTGATTATAAAACATGAGAAATAGAAAAAAAATGTTTTTAGTCACTTAGTGTAACAGTTTTATTCCCTGCCCTTCCTCAACTTCAGGCTACTCTGACTGTTCTTCTGTGCTCATCTCCAGCTGCACTGGAGGGGATGGGTGTGTTATATTTGGTGAACAGATCGATGAGTACCTGCTCACCCAAAAAGGCAGCATCGGTCAACACCACGTTTAAATCTCAAATACACGGGTGTGTCGCCACGGCATTTATACATGATGAAAGTAACCCAAATACATAAAACTAACGACTCGCCGTCGAATGGTCGACACAAAACGCACAATAAAATCCTTCGGCCACGTTAATTTGGCTTGAAACAGCTGGGTTTTCTAAGGATTTCCATTAGTAACCCACAACCAACCGGCAGACAGTTAGCGTCTATAGGTACTCAACAGATTTAATGAAAAGTAATAAAAATACATGAAAATAACGACTCACCGTCGCGTGGTATACACAGAACACAAAATAGAATCCCCCGGCCGCGTTAATTTGGCTTGAAACAGCTGGGTATTCTAAGGATTTGTCCAAGTACCCAGCACAAACAGCTAGCCACGGAATTAGCCTCTGAGTTCACCTCTAACCCGGAAGCTGTCGAGATGGAATAGTCCATTTTTAGTAGGGGGATAATGAAATCAACCGTTTTTTAAATTGCTTATTTAATGATTGTTTTCATCGTAACTATAATTATTTTTATGTTAAATGTAGATTAACAAGCAGGATCAATGTTAGGAATTAGGTGACTGGCCGGGGCGCGGCGGGGCCGGGGCCTCATGCTGATGGGATCCCCAGGCATTTACCTACATGGTAGATCCCCCCCTCTGCTCCCTCCCCCCTCCAACCCTCCCTCACCCTCACACCCTCCTCCTCTCTGCTGTTTACGGTAGGGAAAAAGGTAAAACAAGCAGCATTATGAGCTTGTAAATAAGTTTATTGGTTTTTACTGATAGATAATTAGTTATTAGCGGTACTGCATTTTAAATAAAAATAGCAGAAATCCGCTTATGAATTATAAAAGTTAGTCAATTCACAAAAACGCTGACAAAAAGTTTAGGTCCACTGTAAGCGGAATAGCGATTTAGCGCTCCCCTAGCGGTCTGTGCCCACCTTTGCATATAGCCAATGTGATAACCACTGAGAGGTTAAGGTTGGCCATGAGATTGTCCTCTGAGAAGCACAAAAAGCTTATCAGATTTAAGCATTGCAGCAGTGCGTGCCACATAAAACTTTAGTGCCTGCACTGGACAAGGCAAAGGTAAGCGTTCTTCCTCTACACTAATGTGAGGAGGAGAACAAGGCCATTCAGTGTTATGATTCTAAACTTGAATGAACACGTCATGCTTTAGGGATAAAGCCATCACCCTCAGCACTGGCTCTCCTCAAGGATGTGTGCTGAGCCCTCTTCTGTTCACTCTGCTCACATATGATTGTACAGCCACACATCCAGGCTGTCATATTGTTAAGTTTGCAGATGATACAGCTGTGGTGGGATGCATCACAGATAATGATGAATCCAGCTACAGACAGGAGGTGGAACATCTGGAGAGCTGGTGCAAAGAGAACAACCTTCACATGAATGTGAAGAAGACGAAGGAGATGATTGTGGACTTCAGAAGGAACAAACACACCCACACCCCACTGTATATAGGTGGATCTGCGGTGGAGGTGGTCTCCAGCTACAAGTACCTGGGTGTACACTTGAATGATAACCTCAGCTGGAGCAATAACACCACCAGCCTGATCAAGAAAGGTCATCAGAGACTCTACTTCCTCAGACGGCTGAGACGAGCTGGTCTGAGAAGCTCAGTCCTCACCTCGTTCTACAGGTGTGCAGTGGAGAGCGTCCTGTGCTCCAGCATCAACGTGTGGCATGGAGGCTGCACAGTTGCAGAGAGGAAAGCTCTACAGAGAGTGGTGAAGGCTGCACAGAAGTCTGTGGGAGTCAGTCTCCCCACCATCACAGACATTTACACCTCCAGATGCAGAAAAAGAGCCACCTGCATCATGAAAGACCTCACTCACCCAGCACACTCACTCTTTGCACCACTCCCCTCGGGACGGAGGTTGAGGAGCATCAAATGTAGAACCACTAGACTGAGGAACAGCTTCTACCCTGAGGCTGTCAGACTCATGAATAAATAAATAATAAGAATAAACACTGCAAAATGTCACATCATGTTGATACTGATCTGTTTCTTGTTGCTGTGTTCATCTGTGACCATCTGCTCATAATGACTCATGTTCGTGCTGCTGTTTATAATGATGTTTTTCTACTACATTAGGGCTTAGTGTATTACTAGCTGATGTCTCTCTTAGTTAATCCTAGATGTTATTATTGTTTTTCTCTTGCATTTGTTGTTGTTGGATGTAACTGGGACCCTGTGTACATAATCTCGTTTTCAACACATGTACTACATGCGGTGCAAATGACAATAAATTCTCTCTGACTCTGACTCTCTGACTCTGAAAAGCAGGGTTTGGTATAAGTTCAACTGAACTCCCATCCCCGTGAATCTTTTTTTTTAAGTAAGGAGAAAAAGACAGGCCCGACAAGTCATTTACTCCTTAGCCAAAATTAGAGCCAGCAACAGAGCTGTTTTAAAGGATAAACACTTTAACTGTACAGTATCTGGTCTAAAACGAGTCAAATGGATCCCTAGTTAGTGAACTCAGCATAGTAACTAGGTCCCATTGTGTGACTAAGGTGCGTGAAATCAGACTAAGACAATGAGCACCTTTCAGAAAACGTTTTAATAGGGGATGATTAAAAATTGTTCTGTCATCGAACCCCTCGAGGCAGGAAGACTCGCTGCAGCATAAGTTATAACCGTGCTGAGGGCTAAATTTCTGACCAGCCCTAACTGTAAATATGGGGAAATGGAACCTAGAGAAAAGGAAGATGGGTCCAGCTGTTTTCTCAGGTACCATTGCTGACAAGCAGCCCACTTGACACGTAAACACATGCACACATTCGTAGGATAGTGCATATGACGTCTTTTATAAAAATCCAAGACTTTCTAGATGTTCACGTTCAGCAACCAAACTAGTAGATGTTGACCTATCACAGGAAAACTCTTTATTGCTGTAGTACCAGAAACCATGGTGCGTTCAAGTGCTCCGGGACAATCAGAATCACTGATAACGCCACCTCCCTCACCCTTTCCAGTAGCTCCGGCGGCAGATGGACTGGAGGAAACACATAAAACAGTTTTTGGGCCACGGTTTGTGTGCAAATGCATCCACCCCTAACAGGGGTTGTCCTGGGGGCTTAAGGAGAAGAACAGTGAGCATTGAGTGTTCTCTCGAGTGGCCAATCTAGCACGCCGGGGGGTGAAAAGCCGCCCGCAACGATTTCAAGTGTGTGTGTGCGCCCAGCAGATCAGATTTCCGCTGTGTTCAGCAACTGCTGAACAATTGCTAAACAACTGCTAGCATGTCGCTCTTGTAATGAGTCCATGAGGCTCAATGAAATTTACTTGACTAAATAAAGGTTGAATGAAAAACTAGGCTGAACACACACGCCCTGGTGATTTATGTACGCGGCCGCTAGTGTTTCAGGACATTGTGTACTGTCAGCAACTCCAGAACGTTCATGTGAAGGGATGTACCTGGTGGCCACGCACCTCCCCCCCCCTACTGACTGTGACAGGCAAGTGCCGTCCCATCCGAAAAACGGACGCGTCTGGTTGAATGACGTCACTTTGCCCAGGGGAACTCCCTCTGACAAGGTCCTGGGATTCCCCAAAAGACCAGGGGCCTCATGTATCAACCGTGCATGCGCACAGAAACCGTGCGTACGTCACTATCCACGCAAAACCCCGTATGTATCAAAACTGAACTGAACGTGAATATGTGCGCATCCAAGTACATTTCCACGCCAGCTCCCCTGCTGGCGTACGCACGTTTCTGTGGTTCTTGTTCCTTTGGCGACACTTACAGGTGATTCAGAGAAACTGAAGCCCCACAGTCTGTGGTTGACTTTAAGAGCGGCTTGAAGACCTTTCTTTTCAACCGAGCATACTCTTACTCCTCATGATTCTACTTTTGATCATAGCTGATACTGTTGTTGATTTTAATTGTTTTATTATTTGTTTTATTGACATTTAATTCTGTTGCACCTTGTAGCACTTTGAGATTTCCATTAATGAAAAGTGCGTTATAAATTGAATTCATTATTATTATTATTATTATTATTATTATTATTATTATTATTATTATTATTATTATTAACTGTTCATGATGTGAAAATGATTAATATTCCCACCAAACACACGATTAACAAGTATTACATCCACATGACGCAGTTAAATACTGTAAAGGACGCGCAAAGTTGTGCAAAGAATAAATTTAACAGGAACGGATTCATTCAGCCTTACTGGAGGATATAATAAATAGTGTAACACGCAGAGCATTTATTTATAAACAGATATAATTTTCTGATCTAGGATATGGCTTATCAGCCGTTTTCAGAAATAATCATTCTTCAGTTTGGCACTGCTGCGCACTGGAGCAACACAGGAACCGTGTATCACGCGTGCAGAAGCAGCGATCAAACTGTTCCACAGGAGCTTTCCAGAGGGAGCTGCTGGCCGATCAGGGCAGTCAGTCCACACAAAGCCGATTCATGTCCAATGGAATGTCTCATCTATATGATTCCAAAGGCTGAGTGGTCGCGCTTTGGAGCGCGCGCGCACCCCGCACGCAGCGTTTGGAGACTCCACGCCATGTCATGAAAACTCTCCACTGAGACGCACAGACCCGTTTCTTCATATCATCTATTAAATAAACAAAGATCTATGTTCTACCAAACATCTAAGTTCCTCTGTGTTTACAGTAATTATGGTAATAAACTCGTGCGCAAAGTTAATATTTTCACTCAGAATGAATGGATGAGCCGTTGCGCACCAAAGCAGGGTGCGCGCACACACACTAATACCGACACACAATCACTCGTTCTTTGCGTGATGAACACATTTTATTACTATTCTTACTTAGGATTATTTTCCTCACTCATATTATATTAAATTCATTATTTTCCTGAATCTAGAAATCATTTCTGATCGCGCAGGGATCAAACAAACATGTCCTTCACACATGCAGGAAGTAATTTGCATCTGTTTAACATATGTAAATGAAGGCGTGTCAGGGGAGGTGTCTCACGTGCGCTCAGTTCCACGTTAATTGTGATGTACAAAAGGAATGTGCGTGGATTCAGGTGTACGCACGGTTTGATACATCTGGATTTTTTGTGCGTGCGCAGTTTTCTGGATTTGACCGTGCGGCACTTTTCAGTAAGAAATCCACGCAAGTCTTTGTACATGAGGCCCCAGGTCCATCTCAAATAAACATTCTGACTAGTCAACAGGAAATGTGACTGGTCGAAACTCATTCTTTGATATCTAGAATGTAATTAAGGATAGTCCAATTACACGATTTTATGTTAAAAGAGCTTGCCATTCTCACTGATGGAGAAACCGTGACCCGGCGCCATTTGTGGTGTACTGGGTCAATTTTTTTTAACTTAAAAACCATCTCTGAAAAACCGGCGCATGTGTACTAAATTTAATTTCACTACTACGTGAGCGGCAACCATCATTCTGATAATCTCATTTAACGCTGGCACTGACCTGTGAGACTGACGTACTGAAGAAGTGACGTCAGCGGCTCTTTCCTCTGTTCCAATAAAACAGCTGTGGAGCAGAGGATTGTCCCAGGAAAAATACTTTCCGGGCTGGTGTAACAGAGTCCTTTTCCCAGTTTATGCATGATAAGCGTCTTTTTTGAGACGGTTCAGTGACATTACCTGCTGTTTGATTTGTTGTGGAAAAAGACAGAAATGTCCTGGCTGGAACTATTATGGCCAGGCCAGGCTCATGAGAGTTAACCGTTTTAACAAGTGCAGAAGTTTGTCTGACCTGTTCGTGCGGTGCAATGCTCTGTGCCTGCTGACTGCTAACCCCAACCCTCGTATGGAGAGGCGGGGCTGGAGTGGTCACAGGGGGTACATCGAGACCATCTGCAGCTTGGCTTTGTGTGAAGGAATTTGTTTTGTTTGTACTGCTCGAGTTTGGAGATGCGTTCGCGGACCTCGGAAAAGAGGCAACCAGCATGTCTGAATAAAAAACACTGTTTTGAAATACATATTCTTTATTCTCTGCCTGACCTTTCTGCCTGAGTCTGCCTGGTTCTTTGGAAACAGGAAGTATTTTGAATAGAAGCCGGTCCCGTCCTCGACCGAGGGAAAATCCGGAAATGACGTGTTTCGTTAACAGTTCCTTTAGTTCCAAACTGCAGCGCCGCACCGTGAGCTGAAGATGTTTTGTCTCCAAAACTCCAATGAATCTGGGTGGCGTCTCTGCAAACTGCAGTGTAATTGTTGCGAATAGACATCTTAACCAGTTAGAGAGCAGGTCTTAAGCTAGACTACGCTGTAATTTAACAAACGTTCTGCTGCACCAGAGAAATAGCCTGTCCTCTACCACCGCCTAGTGGACAAAGTCTGCATTGGCCCATAGGAGGCTCTGAAGGGGGTGTTTACCGCCCGTTACGCCACGACCCCTGCACTGAGCCATGTTTGACTCATGCAGGTCTGATAATGTCGCTTCGTGACGGGTCGGTGTTTTTACCTGTCTCTGTCTGGCCTGTGGGAGGAAGAGACAAAAAAGTCCTGGCTGAAAACAACTGTTCTCAGACCAGGCTCATGTGATTTAACAGAGTTTGAGAGAGCAGGAACAACAATCTGTCTGACACTCTGCACTGTCTGCACGGTTCCCGCTCTGTGTCTGATGACGCGGTGCGAGCGGCCCCCACCGTCGTGTGGGGGTGCGGGGCTGGAGGGTTCACAGAAAGCTTTCTGCCTGCACCTGCAGCCTGGCTCTCTGTTTGAACACAAAGGAAATATACAGTTTTCTGTTTAATTCTGACAGATAACCTCGTGTCAACTTCCTTACCCATGTTAGGGGATGTGTTAACGTGCCCCAGGATGGGGGATTCAGCATGTTTGAATAAAAAATACTGTTTTTCATGACAGTTTCTTTATTTTGCTCAAAACACGTACTGAAATCACACACATCTGTAGCGCACTGACATTTTGTACTGGCCTCTTCTCATGTCCTGGTGCTCGTTGTAGCTGGTGAAGAGCTCTAGTCTGTTCTCATGGCGCACAGGGCCGTGGGCAGAACGAGGGGCTGCCCGGGGAAAAAACAAAATGGTTGTGCACCTGTAATAATTTATAGGCGCTTATCAGTTTACTGATTTACCTATATTTTAGATGTACTGTAAATTGGCAGGGTTTAGACTGACACAAAAATACATCATTAATTAAACGAGTTCTCTCTTTTTCAGTTTAATACCAATAATTCTATGCCTTGGAGGTGATAATGTAAAGACATGAAATGTTAACTTACGTTGGTACAGTAGGACTGGACCATTTATTTAACAGAATCATAACTTACATCACAACATATGTACATGATTGGTTGATCATTTTTCCTATAATTAACTTCCGCATGAGTATATACACATCCGTAACTTCATAGGAACAACCGAACATAAGTTATGGGTGTTATTAACTTATATCTGCTGGCACAATAAACTTAAAGTTTAGTTACTTAAAATAAGAAAGTTTCAAGGAAAGAAAATGGAGGATGAGGAGAGGTATTATCTTGATGTGTTTTAACCAGAAACATGGCAGCTCTCCGGCCGATCTCGGCTACACGTTGGTACACTTGGCAAAGCATTTGACGGCTTTGTTACCTCGTGAAGATGGTCAGTCCCCAGTTGGTCCAACTGGCCAATTCGTTTACCGTTCTCAGCGTCTCCAGATGTCTGCCTTGGCTCGAACCGAAGTAACGGCAGTTCCTGGTTTGGCTTCTCAAGATAAGAGCTTCCTTTGAAGGAATCTCACAAAAGTGAAGCTTTTTACAGCTTGAAATGGATTTATAACAGGCATGTTATAAATCTTTAACTGAATGATACGTCCTTAGCGTGTGACTGGCATTCCTTCAGCTCTTTTGGGGAACCTCATGGCTTGAGTTCCTCCACCGACTCTGCAAGTTCCAGCAAAGCTTAGAACTTTTAAGAAAGGATCTGAGATCAGTGACTTGTTCTTCTCCGATTGGTTCAAACGAACCAGTGAAAGGGTGCATGAAGGTCACTCGGATAGGAGAGGATTGTTTTTTTAGAACAGAGAAGAAGTTGTTCAGAACGAAGAGAGAAAAACAGATTAGACTGGAGCCAGCTTCACAAAACAATGGATTAAAACTGTATTCTAACTTCTAACAAAACTGAGGAGTTCAGTCTGACATATTAATTCACTTTCACCATTTGATTCATCATATGAAGAAGTGAGCTACGTTTTGAAATAGCATGAAACATGATCAAACAATGACAAGTTACTCTCAGAATTAATTCTGAATTAACACACATTAAAAGGAAGTCTCTTCTGAAATAATATGTGTTTTGATTCTAATAAATGTAATAAAAGTATTACTGTCCCTTCAGGAATAACTCCCAAAAAGTTAATTACCGAGAGCGATCAAAGAAGTGTTTCCAAGGCGGTTGTATCACTACACACCTGCTCCGTCATCTCTGAGGATGAACTTAGTTGCACAAACACTGATAGTGAGCCCCCAAAATAGTCCCTCTGACAAGATGGGGCTTTAATCAGTTCTTTGCTCACACCATCAGGGATGGATGAGGAAGTTTCAGCTACTCTCAGGAGCACAGTAGTCCAAGCGTGTACTGTGTATAAGTTCATGATCGTGTCGATAGCAGCTCCGGTCATGTCGCGTTTGGGCTCGTACCAGATGCTGAGTGGCAATACAGTATTAATTACAGCTGAAACAACCTGAGAGGAACATGTGTGAATCACGACCTGAAGCTTGGTGGTGAGCTGGGTGCTGGCGTGAAACTCGTTTCCCGATATGTTTAACTGGTCTCAGTGCAAACCTCAGAGCTCAGTGCTGACCGGCTGGGCTCCAGCGGTGAAACAGCAGAGAAAGCCTGGTCCGTGTGCCCCTGTGTCATCATGATGGGAGCGCAGGGTGATGCAGGGCTCGTGATTTCAGTGTTTCGTTGTCCGTGCTCTGTAGCAGGGAGTCCATGTCTGAAACGCTAGGCCAGATCAATTCCCTCTGGCCGCTGATTGTAGCAGCGAATCCTTCTGCCAGTAGCGTGGGTGAGGCCTGAGTGGTGCGTTCAGGGACCTTCAGCCCGCACACATCCATACGGCCCACCTGATGATGTCCAGGCGCGCGTGGAGCAGTGAGAGGTGTGTGTGTCCCGCGCGTCCTGCTCGTCTGCATGGGGTGGCGTCGAGGGTGAGGCCTGAGTGGTGCGTTCAGGGACTTTCAGCCCGCACACGTCTGCGAAACCCACCTTTTATGATGACCGGGAGCGCGTGGAGCAGCGAGAGGTGAATGCGCGTCCTAACCGGCTGCTACACAACGTTGTGTCAGAGGCTGGAGGGGCGCTGGATCAGGATCTTCAGCTGGGCAGGCTGGCCCCAGCTCGTCGGTCGTGGCGGCCATGCCGACCACGACTTCTCCCTAAGGAAGATGGAGGATGAGGAGAGGTATTATCTTGATGTGTTTTAACCAGAAACATGGCAGCTCTCCGGCCGATCTCGGCTACACGTTGGTACACTTGGCAAAGCATTTGACGGCTTTGTTACCTCGTGAAGATGGTCAGTCCCCAGTTGGTCCAACTGGCCAATTCGTTTACCGTTCTCAGCGTCTCCAGATGTCTGCCTTGGCTCGAACCGAAGTAACGGCAGTTCCTGGTTTGGCTTCTCAAGATAAGAGCTTCCTTTGAAGGAATCTCACAAAAGTGAAGCTTTTTACAGCTTGAAATGGATTTATAACAGGTATGTTATAAATCTTTAACTGAATGATGCGTCCTTAGCGTGTGACTGGCATTCCTTCAGCTCTTTTGGGGAACCTCATGGCTTGAGTTCCTCCACCGACTCTGCAAGTTCCAGCAAAGCTTAGAACTTTTAAGAAAGGATCTGAGATCAGTGACTTGTTCTTCTCCGATTGGTTCAAACGAACCAGTGGAAGGGTGCATGAAGGTGGTCCCGACTAAGGCCGGTCCCGACTAAGGCCGGTCCCGCACACTTCAAAGGAAGTGGGGCGACACGGCGGCTAGTCATCTCCGGTAGGCGGAGGAAAGGCAAAGCCGGGTCCGAACCTTAGGGAGGAACGGGCCGACCGCACTAGCTACCCCCGTGGATGCGTAGACCACCAGCTGCTTACCACAGGCTGCGTGGAGCATCCACCTTCAGTTGAGCCTCCGTTGACGCGTGGACAGGGGAGGTCAAACCGGCGATCCTTTTCCTCCTCCGTCAGGAGCTGGCAGGCTGGGCACGCGGTGCTGAACTATAGCCTGCTGTACGTGTTGGACTCCAAAGCATGCCTCACAGAGTGGGTGCTTGTCCGCCGCAAGGATGAAGCCAAATTCACATCCTGTGCGTCTCTTGAAAGTCGTTTGAAAGACATGTTGTCTCGTGGAAAAATCTTTGTTGGCGTTAGACGTGAAATTTTTTTAGGGAGCAGTTTCTCTGTCAATGGCCGCTTAAATAGTAGACCGAGGTGTGGCCCACAGCAGGTGGGCGTGGACTAGAAGTCTTCAATGTTGGTGCAAAGCACAGGGATAAACCCAATAGGCGAGGCTTAAAGGGCAGAACTTACATGAAATAGAACTGACTAAGTTACTATCAGTGTTGTGGCTGCTAAGAGCAGTGAACCGTGGCAGCCATCTTAAATCGGCATGACTCTGTTGATCATTTGTAGATACAACCAGCGGTTATTTTCTGAGATTTTCATTAAAATCTGCTAAATTTTTCAGTTCAATTCAGTTTATTTATATAATGCTAAATCACAACAAAATAGTCTCAGGGCACTTTACAGCAGTGTTGGGCAACGCTAATCAAAAAATTAGTTCCAAACCTTCTAAAACGCTTATTAATTTTTTTAGGTCCACAATTTCAAAAGCACAAATGTCTTATGAAAATTAGGGGAAGCTAATTTAAACCGCTATTTATATTCAATATTGTTTCAAAAAACAAATACAGGTAGTCCCCGACTTACGAGCGAGTTCCGTCACTAGGGGGCGCTCGTAAGTCAAAAATTCGTAAGTAGGAACACATAGTAAAAAAAAAAAAAAAAAAAAATTTTTTTTTTTTTTTTTTTTCTTTTTTTTTTTTTTAATAAATGAATACATGTACAGTACTGGACAGTCACCAAGCACTTAGCCTATCCTAACACAGTTTTTAAAGATGAAGGAATAAGTTGAATTGTCTCCCTTTCACATAAAGGGAGCAAGCTCCCTATGGAGCCTGCAGGGAGGAGGGAGACAATTCAACTGATTCCTTCATCTTTAAAAACTGTGTTAGGATAGGCTAAGTGCTTGGTGACTGTACAGTACTGTACATTTATCTATTTATTAAAAATATACAGTATATACAGTATTTTTATTTTTTATTGTTTTTTATTTATTAATAGATAAATGTACAGTACTGTACAGTCACCAAGCACTTAGCCTATCCTAACACAGTTTTTAAAGATGAAGGAATCAGTTGAATTGTCTCCCTCCTCCCTGCAGGCTCCATAGGGAGCTTGCTCCCTTTATGTGAAAGGGAGACAATTCAACTTATTCCTTCATCTTTAAAAACTGTGTTAGGATAGACTAAGTGCTTGGTGACTGTCCAGTACTGTACATGTATTCATTTATAAAAAAAAAAAAAAAAAAAAGTAAAAAAAAAAAAAAAATTTTTTTTTTTTTTTTTTTTTTTTAATGAGATGCATGCTCGTAAGTCCGGGACCTCGTAAGTCAGAGCGCTCGTAAGTCGGGGACTACCTGTAGTAATTTATTTTTGTTGCGCAACCGAAAAATAAATTAAACCAATTCCAAAATTCTATAGGCAGTCAACAGATTTAATGAAAAGTAACTAAAATGATCCTAAGAGGATGAAATTACAAAAATCAAAGGATTTATTTAATACTTTACGTACATATATTCTATTCGGCCACGAAATTAACAAAAAAGAGAATGATCTTTAATCCCTAACACCACTTTTAAATCTCAAATACACGGGCGTCTCGCCACCGCATTTATACATAAAAAGCAACCCAAATACATAAAACTAACGACTCACCGTCGCGTGGTGGACACAGAACACACAATAGAATCCTCCGGCCGGGTTAATTTGGCTTGAAACAGCGGGGTTCTCTGCGGATTTATGAAAAGACCCAGCGCAACCAGCTAGCCATAATCGTTAGCATCCGAGTTCACCTCTGACCCGGAAGATGTCAAGATGGAATAGTCCATTTTTAGTAGGGGGATACAGAAATCGACCGGTTTTTGTATTGCGTTTTTTAATGATTCGTTTTCATCGTAGCTATAATTATTTTTATGTTAAATGTACATTAACAAGCAGCAGCAATGTTAGTGATGTAGGTGACTGGCCGGGGCGGGGCAGGGCCAGAGCCCTTGCTGATTTGGGGCCCCAAGCAACGGTATCATTTGCCTACATGGTAGATCCGAGTCTGTTCTCCGCTCTGCTCTCTCCCCTTCCAACCCTCCCTCCTCTCTGCTCTTTACGGTGAGGGAGCAAGGGGGAAAAAGGTGAAACAAGAGCCAGCATAAGAGCCAGAGCCAGCATAACGGAGCCAGCATAAGAGCCTGTAAATAATTCGTTTTTACTGATAGATAATTAGTTATTAGCGGTACTGCATTTTAAATAAAAATAGCACAAATCCGCTTATGAATTATAAAAGTTAGTCAAACCACAAAAACGCTGACAAATAATTTAGGTCCACTGTAAGCGGATTAGCGCTTTAGCGCTCTCTAGCGGTCTGTGCCCACCACTGCTTTACAGTATTGAAAGCTTCTTGGATTAGAAGCGAAACGTCTTCTGTTACAAATGAAGTTCAGTTGTTTCTGTATTGAACGCTTTTTTTGACTTTACAGGAACATTCCCCTACTGTACGTAGAAAAGCCAATTAGTAAAGTTCTCTATCTAAGGAAGCCAACAAACACTGAATCTTCACTTTGTTGCCGTCTCCCATCCTGAGCAAGCAGAATGGTAACAGTGGAAAGGAAAAACTGCATTTTAACAGAAAGAAACCTCCAGCAGAACTAGGGTCAGCATCTGCTTTGACCAGCTGGGTTTGAGAGGACGGGAAGGACAGGAAACAAACACAGAATAGCAGGTCCAGATATAGTGGTTTGTGAGGTATCTTGCTAACAGACAGACAAGCCATTTTTATTTTGCCTGTTAATTTTCAGTCAATTACAACAGTAACTGTGTTGTGTCCTGCAATTGCATAAGACTGACAGCAGGGGAACCTCCGAGTAGGGAGAGAACAGGATGTGTAGAGCAGAGAAGAAGAGTTGGAAGAAGTTGAATAAAGCATGGTGTTATGAAGTGAGCTCCGTCTGCAGTGGTCTGATTCTACACATACGTATTAGCAACACCACAACATTTGGCGACGAGGATGGCTCTTTATGTGCCTTTGCCTGCTCCATTCATGCCATGCCCAGGTGAACGGACGATACCGTTTCTAACGTGGCTAAAAATGTTCAACAACTACATGCTAGTGATAGCCGCATCGGGAGACGACTGACCTGACGCTAGAAAGCGCGCGGTTCTACTCCATGCGTTGGGTACAGAAGGACAAAGACTTTTCTATAGCTTGCCGAATACCGGGACCACGTTCGCTACTGCTATTACTGCCCTTAAAGAACATTTCGTCCCGAAGGTGAACGTCATTGCTGAACGTCACAAGTTTCGACAACGTGCACAACGGCCGGATGAAAAGGTACAACAATTCTTAGCTTCTCTGCGTGAGTTAGCTGCCACATGTGACTTTGGAAACATGGAGGAACAAATGCTATGTGATCAACTGATAGAGCGTGTTGCTAATACTTGCATCAGAGACAGACTGTTACTCGAACCAGAGCTAACTCTTGCTAAAGCTACTACGTTGGCGCTACAAATTGAGAGTGGATTAAGAGATGCTAACGTACTTTCTGATGCTACCGCTGCTAGCATTTCTGTTCCCGTGAGGGCTGTACTGTCTGATGCTAACGCTGCTAACGCTTCAGCTCCCGTGAGGGCCGTACAAAGACAGCCGAAGTCAAGCCGCCGCTGGGACGCGAGGAGGACGCCGCGGGACCATGCTACTTCCACGACTCAACTTGCTGCTACTACACGCCGTTCCTGCTTCCGCTGTGGATCCTTCGACCATCTTGCTAACCACCCTGCATGCCCTGCTGCTAAAACGACATGCAACGAGTGTGGTAAAGTGGGTCATTTTTCACGTGTTTGCCGTTCGACTCAAAAGGAGGTACGTGAAGTCGTCGTTAATGAAGCCACGGTTCTTTACATGAACAATGCTGTACAAGACAAGATTCTCTGCACAGTTCAAGTGACTGTTAATGGACGAGGTACAAATATTGAGCTGATTGTGGATACAGGCTCATCAGTGTCCATTATACCAGAAGAGATCTACCACACCTACTTTTATGACTGTGTACTAACTGAACCTACAGTTACTCTTGTTACTTATGCAAAAGAGAAAATTGCTGTGAAAGGGTGCTTAAAAGCTACTATTTCTCATGATGGTATTTCTACTGAAGGTACTCTTATTGTTGTTCAGTCAGGTGCTGCTCTGCTGGGTTTAGATTTATTCCAAGCATTACAAATGAAGCTTGAGGGACGACAAATTGTTACTGCTAATGCTACTTCTCCTACCTCTATGGTTCAACCAGCTTTAACAAATACTGCTTCAGAGCATTCTCCAGGAATGTCAGTTCGGGAAGTTGGTTATGCTAAAAATTTCATACATAAAGTACAGATGTTGCCAAATGCTGTTCCAGTGCAACAAATAACTACTACTGCTCCACTTACTCCTGTTGAATTTCCTAGCAAACCATGGGAAAAAGTTGCAATTGACATTACAGGTCCGTTTGAAAATGCTAAATGGGACTGCCGTTATGCTATTGTGCTAACAGACTACTACAGCAAATGGCCTGAGGTTGCATTCGCTCCTACTGTTACTACAGATGTAATAATACGGGTTTTAAACACTGTGTTCAGTAGGGAGGGTAATCCGATGTATCTTGTTTCAGATAATGGTACTCAGTTTACTTCGCATGCGTTTAGTACTTTTCTGAGAGAGAGAGAGATACAGCACTTAAAGTCAAGTGTATATTATCCTAGAGCAAATGGTGCTGTGCAAAGATTTAACAGAGTGCTTAAAGACTGCATACAAACAGCTCAAAGAAGTCACAGCTCATGGAAGGAAGCTGTCACTGAATTCCTTCACAACTACCGAGCTACTCCTCATGCAACCACTGGAGTTACCCCATTTGAACTACTGAGGAACAGAAAGATGCGTACCAAGTTAAACATACTCCTAGTAGAACTGAAGAGCAAAAGCCAAGCTCAAATACAACAGAGGGTACAAATACAACAAAAGCAAAACAAAATGAAGGAATATACTGACAAGAAAATGAGAGCTAAAGTACCAACATTCAACGTGGGGGACACTGTTCGTGTTCGCAGACCGGATCACGTTTCCAAAGGATCTTCCAGATTTACAGAACCACGTACTGTAATGAAGAAAGTTGGACCAAATACTTTCTTACTGAGTGATGGGCGCAAGTGGAATGCTTCAAAACTTGCACTCTTCCCAAAACAAATCCTACGTGCTGCAGAACAAAATGATGATACTGTACTCGATACATATGCACTGCCAGGAAATACTGATGAACCGCTTGCTGTGTTGAGAAGAAGTCAAAGAGATAGAAATGCACCAAGATGGTTGTCAGGTTTTGTAAGTTAAAGTGAAAAAAAAAAAGTAAACTATTCCTGTTCATACTGTTCTGTAAGACAAGTAAATTTACTACTCTTCATACTGTAATGCAAAGGGTTAAAAGGGTAAACTTTCATATTACTGTTGGCTTACAGAAATAATAATTTGATTACTTTGATTTTCTGCTGTCAAGTATACTGTACAAAATTACATGCAAGTAATTGTTTCAGGAAAAGGGAAAATGTTGTGTCCTGCAATTGCATAAGACTGACAGCAGGGGAACCTCAAAGTAGGGAGAGAACAGGATGTGTAGAGCAGAGAAGAAGAGTTGGAAGAAGTTGAATAAAGCATGGGCTGTGTCTCATTTCAGGGGCTGCATCCTCATGAGTGCGCATTTGTCGGCCACATACGTCATTGCCCCGCGCGGAGGACTGTCCCAATTCGAAGACTCCTCCTCACGCGGCCGAGGAATGCGGCCTACTTCCTGCCGAAATACGAGGATGCATCCGTGAATCCTTTCTGGCGGAGGCTATCCCAGAATTCGTAGCGCCAGCAGAGATTTTGCGGGGGGGTGGGACTTTCTGCGTGCAGGGGCAGGACTGCTGCGTGTTGTTGAGTCATCAGCTCGTTCTAACAACCTCAGCGCAAGCTTGAATCTCATTAAAATTTAACTACAGAAACGACTAAAAAAAATGTGTTAGCTGAATATTGTGTTTCTGAGTTTACTGTTGTTAAGAACCGATTACAAATCATCTTATTTTACACGTGCGTAGCAAGGATTTTCTGAGGGGCGAATGGTTAAAAGACAGAGTGGACCTACAAGA
The DNA here is from genome assembly GCA_038048925.1 of Garcialebias charrua. Classification (NCBI taxonomy): domain Eukaryota; kingdom Metazoa; phylum Chordata; class Actinopteri; order Cyprinodontiformes; family Rivulidae; genus Garcialebias; species Garcialebias charrua. Next base: position 11,447 of record JBBPBX010026403.1, on the reverse strand, counting down.
CACAAGTTGCCCAGTAGCTCAATTGGTTAAGCACCGCACATTCACTGTAATCCCAAATTTTCATTTACATAATAAGTCAAGCTATTATTACTAATTTTTTTGTTATTTTGCAAAAGGCGGGACCATTACTATACAATATGTGAATTGTACACTACTCCATATGAGTATCTGCTTTACTAATGGCTCTGAGTGCAGACACCTCTCATTTACATGTTTTTACCGGTTTGGGGCGGGGCTTGTCAGTGAACACGTCACCTGCCTGGTGCACAAAGAGGAAGAAAAAAATGAAGAAGAACCGTGAGCTCAGTGCATGTTTCTCCTGACTGTTTGCTGCAAAATCTCATTACTGTGACGAAGTGCTGAAATCAGGTCAGTCTGGTTGATGTAACAGTTTATTGACACATGTTAAGTGCTCAAATTTGATTCCGTTTTTATTGTACTTGCTAGTAAAATAACGTTTTTGTGTGCTCATGTTAACGATAGCTAATGTTTCACCGGAGTGTCAACTGCATCATTTTTGCCCTAAATTATAGCTACAGTACTTTGTAGTTGATCATCCTTTGTTGTTATTTTGGGACTGAATGAATTAGTACCGGTAGTTAATGCCTGTAGCAAACAAGAACTAATTGCCCATCACAGAGAGCTGTTAGCAGTTAGCTTTATGCTAGCTTCCTGTTGCATACAGAATAATTTACCGCATGGTTTAATTTTTTTTTTACTTCGACAGGGATTATTCAAACCAAGGGCTGTTGGTTCTTACAATAATTCCTGGTGATATAGTGAATTTTGCTTATATTCTGTGTTAGTTCATTAAATTATTATTTTCTCTTTTTTTTTTTTCTTTTTGGTCTAACCGCCATATTGGATTTGTGCGCCGAATAGAAGATAAAACAAAATGTGGACCTAACATTTGGAGGGATGACATTATGGAGACATCACCAACAAGCCTTCTGATGAAACGCTGGCCTGCACTCTTCACTAATAAGCAGGTACACATATTATTCTGATGGTCATTTGCTCTCCAGTTGAACAGCACACTAATTTCTTTTTTTTTATTTTAATTTTTTATTTGTATGCATTCTAAAGGATTGTGGAAAAAGACCTGCTGCAGGAATTTTATTCTGTCCGTCATGATCACACCACCAGTCTTATGGAAATGAGGGGCAACGTGGGTGAACATTTGGCACAGCTTTTGCAGAAAATGAAGGTAATACTGGGTCAAAACAAATTGTCTGTGTGTGTCTTTGTTTGTGTGTATGAGACTTTTCCCTTCAACATATCTATCAATTTTCTGTCTTCTATTTTCTGCCAAATAGAAGACAAGACACAATGTGGACCTGATGACGTTGTGGAGACATCACCACTGAGCCTTCTGATGAAACGCTGGCCTGCACACTTTACTAATAAGCAGGTACACATAATATTAATATATATATATATTATATAATATTAATATATTAGTCACATGTATGCAGACGATTTACAAATCTATCTGCCAGTCACTCCCAACCCCTCACCCAGTTCAAACACTCTTGTCAACTGCTTAAATGACATTAAGCACTGGCTCTCTCAAAACTTCCTCCACCTAAACACAGATAAAACTGAATGCATTTTATTTAGTGCTCCTGGTGACACCAACAACATCCTTCCCAGTCCCAGTGTTGGTTTTCCCCTCCCCCATTTCAACCCGGTGGTCAGAAATCTTGGAGTGCAGCTTGACTCCAACTTAAAGTTTGATAAACAGATCAGTTCTGTTGTCAAGACCAGCTTCTTTCAGCTCCGACTGCTCTCCAAAGTCAAGTCATTTCTCAGCCGTGGTGATCTGGAGAAGGCCATCCATGCCTTTGTGACCTCCAGACTTGACTATTGTAATGCTTTGTATGTTGGTATTAATCAATCCTCCATCTCCCGTTTACAGCTTGTACAGAACTCTGCCGCGCGCTTTTTGACCAACACACGAAAATATGAACACATCACTCCTGTCCTGTCCTCTCTACACTGGCTCCCGGTTCAGTTCAGGATACAGTTCAAGCTGCTCCTGTTTGTTTTCAAAGCTCTGAATGGACTTGCTCCTCTGTACATCTCAGAACTTTTGAAAGCCCATCAGCCCGGCAGAGATTTACGCTCTGCCAGTCAACACCTGCTGGAGGTGCCTCGCTCAAGGTACAAACAATGGGGAGACCGGTCATTTTCTGTTGCCGGCCCTAAAGCCTGGAACAGTCTCCCCCTTGAGCTGCGTGCCACCTCTGATCTGACTCTGTTCAAAACCAGACTGAAGACCCACTTGTTCAAAAAAGCTTTCAGTGTGTAACTTTTATTACTTTTGGTATTTTAATATGTAGCATTTTTTATTTCCATTGCCTTTCTATTTCCACTTGTTCAAATAAGCTTCCAGTGTGTAACTTTTATTACTTTTGGTATTTTAATATGTAACATTTTTTTATTTCCATTGCCTTTTTATTTCCACTTGTTCAAAAAAGCTTTCAGTGTATACCGGTAACTTTTATTACTTGTGTTATTTTAGTGTTATTTTAGTATGTAGCATTTTTTATTTCCATTGCCTTCTTTTATTGCTGTTGTTTCCTATTCTATTTTCATTGATTTATTATTCCAGTTTATTCATCTTTTTATCCTGTTAAGCACCTTGGTCAATGCAAGGCATTGTAGGAAGGTGCTATACAAATAAAGTTTATTATTATTATTATTATTATTATTATTATTATTATATTCTAATGGTCATTTGGTCTCCAGTTGAACAGCACACTAATTTCTTTTTTTTATTATTTTTTAAAATTTGTATGAAATTCTAAAGGATTGTGGTAAAAGACCTGCTGCAGGAATTTTATTCTGTCCTTCATGAGCACACCCTGACTAACCCTGTGTTTATGTGCAGTGACGACTGCGATGGTCCCATATTAAATAATATCATTATATAAAAACAACCAATTTAGAAGTTTTCCTATTTCAGTCAAATAGTGACAAAATGGACCAAGAAGATCTCTCAAATAGTCCTTAGACCAATACTGATTTTACAATGTTTATTGTTAGAAAAATTCAAAATGCTTGACCAGACAGTAGTTGTTGGCATAAACTGTATTTGATACAATGCCTGTTTTGTCATGGTGGTCTGTTGTAGTTCAGCAATTTTATTCCCTAATGGTTTTATTTATGGCAATTATTTTTTGTTTATCTTTAGGATGGTGATGAGTTCTTTGGCCAAATGGACGTTGGGACCTTGTTGCTGAATCCTGAAGGTGTCTCCCCTAACATCAGATCTTCACCCGGCGAGCCTGAACATCGTCAACGAGGGTGAAATTTTTTGTGGAAAAGCTCATGACCCTGCCAGAAGCTGTGAGTCTCCTTTTTAGGCTCACATATGAACTCCATGTAAACTACCCAAAGAAAATCAGAAATACTGTACCCTCCTGTTCATTCAACAGGTACTGTATTTTTTTTCTTCCCCATTTGGGAAGTATTGAGTTGAAGCTGAGAATTCAAACAGAAAATTCAACTTGTGTAAAAACGCTGCAGGTGCTCTACTTTTGGTTAGGTGGGAAAAAAATCCTATTTAGCAGCTAGAAGTTTATTGTTTTACTGCTGAAGTTTAGTTTGTAGCTGTCTTTCAAATACAAACATAATGTGAACAAGTGTTGTAATGTAACTGTTTCACAGAAACTTTCCTGTTCATCATTACTTGTTTTAAACAATTGTTAGTGCCACAATGCTAGTTATTTTTTTTGTCAAAAAAAGATTCTTTTTAATTTTTTTAATTATTATTATTATTTAAATGTTTATTTTTTTAATTTTTTATCATTAAGGCTTCCAAATAAAAGAACTGTACGGACACTTTTTTTAAAGACAATTTACCTGTCGAAGCCATTGAAGGGTTCCATGTTAGTCTTTTGACCAGATTAATGATGTAAATGATAAAGGGTACCTCAGATCATAAGATGTTATGCATGTTCCCCTTTGCACAAGATATTAACATTCTTAATTTCACCTATCAAAGTAAAATGGTTAATTTGGTAAAATGTTTGAAAATCCATTTTTGTAAAGGCTTAAATGCAGAATTGTATTGACTTAGCACTTTACTCAGATTTAGTTTTGTACTAAAGTTTAAACTCTTGAACATGGTGAAATGTGTACTCAGATTTACATGTTTAAAATGTTACTATTGCACTATTTTTGCAATAAATTTGTGAAAAATAAATTAAATTGTCATTTTTTTGTGTAAGAAACAACAGGTAGTATACAGACAATTATTGTGTAATGTTAAAAAATCTAATTTATTATTATTTACATTTAGTATTTCTAACTAAAAAAGATGAGAAATGAATACTGATAAACATGAGAAACAAATACTGATCATCATGGGTAATGATTACTGATATATATGATTAATGGTTGAGTTAATTACTCGTAAACAATGGTTTTAAAAACTTGACTTTTTTAGCACAAGATTATCTTGGACACAAGACTTTATGTAAACAGAGCTTGATTTGTTTAGTTTTTGATTTTGTAAAAACTGGAGATCCCCTCGCAATCGCTTTCCACATTCTGCTTTAGTAATGATTACTAATTTGGGTTTACAGTGTTGGCAGTTGGCGCGCAGATACTTTTCTCGAAGCTGGTTCGAATCTCACTCGGTACGGTTAAAACTTATTTTACCACAATTCAGAACTAGTTTGAAGGGACGTTCTACCTCAATCCAGGGAATTAGATTATGGAATGGCTTGGAGAATGTAGTTAAAAATGCCAAGTCAATGTTTACATTTAAGAAAATGATCAAAACGAATGTGTTAAAAAATATATATGAAATAGCGTAATGTGTATTGTATTAGTTAGAAAATTAGAAAGAGTTAGTCATTTTGTACTGTTGGTTGAAGATTATTATTGTTTAATCTGATTGTTGGAAAAAAGGGGCAGATATACAGGTAGTCCCCGATTTACGAGCGAGATCCGTTACAACGAGGCGCTCGTAAACCGGAAATCTCGTAATTTGGAACGGCCGCCACGCTTCTCGTAAGTCCGGAAATTCGCTCGTAAATTGGAACGGTTTTGCTAGCGCGACTACAAACACTCGTTTTTCATCGAAAAACTGCTTATGAGTGCATAAAAATGATCGGAAACGTGTGTCCACATGTTTAGCTAACGAACTGTGGTGAAAAAACACAGGAAAACTCAGTATTTTTTGCGTTTTTTCCAATAATTCGCCAGCTCGTAAGTCTGGAACCTCGTAGATCAGAGCGCTCGTAAATCGGGGACTACCTGTAATAAGATTTATTCTTTCTGCTACCTTTCATTTTTTTATATTTTGTACATTATCATTGTCTTGTATTGTTTCTTTTGTAAAAAAAAATGAACAAATTTAATAAACATAAACGTTTGTCTTTTATTAGATAAAAACAAACTCCTTTTTAATCTCAGTCCTCGTTTTTTTTATCCAATAAAAGACAAACGTAAAATAACTTTTAACCGTACCGAGTGAGATTCGAACCAGCTTCGAGAAAAGTATCTGCGCTCCAACCCAAAGGGCTAATGTGCGGTGCTTAACCAATTGAGCTACTGGGCAACTTGCTTCTTGTAGGTCCACTCTGTCTTTTAACCAATCGCCCCTCAGAAAATCCTTGCTACGCACGTGTAAAATAAGATGATTTGTAATCAGTTCTTAACAACAGTAAACTCAGAAACACTCATATATATATTTAGCTAACAAATATTTTTTAGCGGCGTCCGTCCCTTCGCTTTCAACACACACCCCTTTTCTGCATCATTCATATTACTGTCCTTATTTTCAGTTCTCAGACTACCTGGAATCACTGAATCTTATCAACACATCTGGATCTGCCCATCACAGCGACTTTCATTGTTTTTGGGCTCTGAATGATCGTGTCTTCATCAATGTTTCACATGGTTCAATTATGGGGGCAAAATGTCACACTGTTAACTGCTGTAATTACACATCACTGACAAAGAAGTCAAGTAAATGCCTGATATTAATGTTGTTATTGATCTCAGGGATTCAGCCAAACCCAGGGCCAATCACTAACTACTGTACACCTAATGAGTTCAAAAATATTTCAGGTCTCCGTTTTCTGCATGTAAACGCTCGTAGCCTTCTAAAAAAACTTGATGAATTGAAAATCCTAATCACTTCTTCTGGGGCAGATGTGATCGTTATCTCTGAAACTTGGCTCAAAAAATCTGTTTCGAAAAATGACCTGGCAATCAATGAATTTAAGATCTATCGTTGTGATCGTAATACAAGGGGAGGTGGAGTCGCTATTTACATCAGAGATTCTTTGGCTGCCAGGATTGCATCTAAAAAAACAATCGCAAACCAGTTTGAGGCTTTAGCTGTGAACATCACTTTGAAAGGAGGTCAGCCCTTAACTGTTGTTGGATGTTATCGTCCCCCCTCCGCAACACCTGAAGCTCTGTCTTCCCTGACTGAATTCATAGGAAATTTAAAACACAATGAGATTGTTATGGCTGGAGATTTCAACATTGATTGGAATGAGTCGACCCCCCTCTGTGATAAATTCAAGGAATGTTGCCTATCTCTCAATCTAACACAACTTATCGATTCTCCCACCAGACCAAACATAAAATGTCCTGAAAAATCTTCTACCTTAGATCTGTTTTTCACAAATGCTCCTCACAAATTTCCTGGTATAGGTGTATTTGCTAACGTTTTGAGTGATCATTCCGTAATAGCAGCTCTTAGATCTACTAAACTTCCACCTGCTAAGCCCAGAATAATTCAAAAAAGGGATTTGAAACGTTTCTGTGAACAGTCATTCCTTTGGGATCTATCCCACTTTGATTGGCAACATATCCTACAAATCAATGACGTGAACACTGCTTGGAACTATTTTCATAATAGTTTCATTCTCTTTGTAAACAAACACGCACCTTTCCGGCAGTTCAGGATAAAGGGCCGTGACAGCCCCTGGTTTACTCCTGAACTAGCTGATCTCCTACACTGGAGAGATCATCTTTGGGCCGCAGCAAGAAAATCACACTCAGACACTGATTGGTTGAAATTTCGGCAGCTAAGGAATAAATGCACAACTGCCATCAAAGCCGCAAAACGTAACTACTTCTTATCTCAGACCTCCAAAAATCTAAATGATCCAAAAAAATTCTGGAAAACCATTAAATCTCTCTCAGGCACCCCCCAATCATCTGACCTCCCATCACAATTTCTTGTTGACTCTGTTCCTGTGTCAAATAAGCACGAGATCCTGAACTGTTTCAATAAACATTTTGTTGCTTCTAGTTCATTATTTGACACAGTTACAAACGGAAAATCAGCCACTTTATCTAATAATCAAACTTCTACAAATCAAATCCCTTCTACAAGTCAACCATCTGTTAATCACACCTTCTCTTTTTCTCCGTTCTCAGTCAGTGAGGTAAATAAACTGTTAAATGATCTTGATCCAAAAAAATCTGCAGGTCCAGATGAACTTCCACCTTATTTCTTAAGGCTGGCTGCTCATATCATCACAGTCCCTGTGACCCACATCTTTAATCTGTCCATAAGCCAAAACACCATTCCGGATGCTTGGAAAACAGCATTTGTTCTTCCTTTGCTGAAGGGAGGTGACCCCACCTCACTGAACAATTATCGACCGATCTCTAAACTCTGCATCTTAGCCAAGGTTCTAGAAAAACTGATAAACTCTCAGATCAAAAATTATCTGGACTCATTTAACATCTTACCTCTTCATCAATCTGGTTTCAGGAAAAAACACAGCACAACAACTGCTTCTCTGAAGGTTCTGAATGATGTTGTTGAAGCATTGGATGCTAAGGACTATTGTGCTGCACTTTTCTTAGACCTGTCTAAAGCTTTTGACACTGTGGATCATAACATCCTGTGTCATAAGCTCTCAGAAATCGGTTTCTCTGATCACACCATCGGTTGGTTTTCTAACTATCTTTCCAATCGGAGGCAATGTGTTCAACATAACGGTACTTCTTCCAGCTATTTAACAGTTAAAAATGGTGTACCACAAGGCTCAGTTTTAGGACCCACTCTCTTTACAATCTACATAGCTAATGTAGGTCACTGCATCCCTGATGCATCCTTACATTTCTATGCTGATGATACAGTTGTTTACTGCCGAGCTAAAACAGTTGCTAAGGCTTTCCAGTTACTGCAATCTGCTTTTGACATCATCCAGTCAGATTTGTTCCGTCTCAAACTTGTCCTAAATGCTGATAAAACAAAAGGGATGTTTTTTTCAAATAGGAAGGCGGTTCCAGCAGATCCTCCTCTGATTTTATCTTCAAATGGTGTCCCTATTGAGTTTGTTGATTCCTATAAATATCTGGGTATCCTGATTGATTCACATCTCTCTTTTAAACTCCACGTGGAAAACCTAGTGAAGAAACTGAAAGTTAAACTGGGTTTCTTTTTCAGAAACAGATCATGTCTATCACTGAATGTCAGGAAACGCCTTGTGTCTGTGACTTTCCTTCCCTCCATTGATTACGGTGACATTCTCTACATGAATGCTCCTACAAGCACCCTGCGGATGTTGGATGTTGTCTATCATGGTGCACTAAGATTCATAACTGGTTGTGATTATCGTACCCACCACTGCACCCTGTATTCACTGGTTAACTGGACATCATTAACCTCACGCAGACTCTTCCACTGGTACATTTTCATCTTTAAATCACTTCTTGGTCTGCTGCCCTCATACATCTCCTCCTACATGTCTTTGCGTGAGTGCAGCTACAGTGTGCGCTCTCAGGACATGATTACCTGCAGTGTTCCGTCAGTGAGGACTGAACTTGGAAAAAGGGCCTTCTCCTACTCCGCTCCTGCTTCATGGAATATCTTACAAAAAGATCTGAAGCTCTCGACCTTGACTTCTCTAAATGGTTTTCAGAATCTGTTGGAATCCTGGCAAAAACCAATGCAGATTTGTTCCTGTCTTTGATTTTATACGTCTACCTTATAATGTTTTGCTAGTTTTTTGATACTTTGTTAAAAAAAAAAAAAAAAACTTTCTTTTGTTTTTTTCTCTCTTTTGTTTTCTATTGTTTATTGTTTGTTTGTTTATTGTTTATTGTTTAAGGAAATTCTACCACTGCTGTTCATTGTTCTTTAGTTTTAGCAGGTCGCTTTCGTAAATGAGCCCTTGAGGTTCAAAAGATTTACCTGACTAAATAAAGGTTGAATGAATGAATGAATGAACACCAAGCGCGCACACATCCCACCCATTTCAAGAGAACGCCCCACCCACTTCAATGCCGGCTCTCCTGAATAGACCGTCCCATTTCAGCAGTTTCGTCCAGCCCACCCGGCCTTGTGAGTGCGTGGCCTACTCCAAGTACCCCTCGCTGCAGCCTGCAGGACGGGGCGGGGTCGTGCCCGAGGGCCGAGCCATACCATATATGGAAGTAGCGCCATTGCACTCCGGAAATAAAGGGGGCGCCATTTCCTATACCAGCCTTTTAGAAAATACAGTTAAAAAAACGCACAGAAATGAACAATCCATCAGTAAATACACTAACAACACAAGAAAACTTATAATTATTGAAACTGACTACTGATTTATTAATTTTTAGGCTTTGTTCTATGGATTAAGCACTTCTTATTAGTTATTTCATTTAAAAAAATGTTGAAAAAATGAGTGATCTTTACAAATCGGCATATGGACAGAAAATTATTCAAATATATAATTGATAAATGACATGGTATAAATGACATGGTATGTTATTTATGAAATACAGTAGCCTAGGCTGTATACTGTACTATGTTGGATCTCTTTCTTTCTTGGATCACAAAACACAGTAGCCTGGTATCAATCTTAAATTTCTTTTGCAAATGTCATAACAAGGGTAAACTTAATTCAAGTTTGAAATTACACTCTTTTGTAAGACTCGAAAAGAAGGTCATATTATCCAACTGATTGTTTTCTTCTCAGTGTTGAAGGAAAGTCAGAGTTACTGTTATGAATTGGTCATTAAAGTGCTGAATGTTATCATGATCAACAATTAGTTGTGTGTTGTATGTGTTCAGGTATGTATCTACCTACATGAAATCATCAATTCAATCAGAAATAACCACACTAAAAACTATATTACTATTTACCTAATAAAAGACTACACAATGTGTAGTGTCTTTAAAAGTCAATAGTAAACAACCCCAAGACATTTCTTCACTACCATAAATAGAACCATTCTACTTTATGAAATATTTTTTTTTAAAATCAGGATCTGTTGTTCTCAGGCAGGTTTGAATGTGGTGAGAAAATTTATAAATAACTTTCCAGTAGGCTATTACAGAACCCTTTTACCAAATTCTGATATCAGCAGTCGATATTCACCTCTCATGTCGTTTCAGTACAGATCTTATGAGGAAAATTAGCTATGCCAGAAACTGTTTTTAAATAAACTCTTACCATTTGAATATCAGAATCAGAATCAGGTTTATTGGCCAAGTATGTTGACACACACAAGGAATTTGTTTCTGGCTGTTCGTGTCTCTCTAGAAAGTGTCTCTCTAAAAATGCTAAAAACTATACAAAAAAAAAAACGTACAAATAATACACAAAATACATAAGGATTCACATCACATGGGGGTTGTGAATGGGTTGGGGGTCACGCTGATGGATGTCTGATGATCAGCTGTTGATGATGGTGATGGCCTGGGGGAAGAAACTGTTCTTGTGTCTGACAGTCTTAGTGGACAGAGATCTGTAGCGTCTGCCAGACGGGAGAAGTTGGAACATGTTGTGACCCGGGTGTGTGGAGTCTGTGATGATTTTTCCAGCCCGTTTCCTGGTTCTTGCGTGGTACAAGTCCTGAATGGAGGGCAGTGAAGCCCCAATGACTTTCTCAGCTGTCCTCACTGTTCGCTGCAGCCTGTTCCTGTCCTGCCTTGTGGCTGCTCCAAACCAGACTGTGATGGATGTACACAGGATGGACTCAATGACTGCAGTGTAGAACTGGATCAGCAGCTCCTGAGGCAGGTCCAGCTTCCTCAACTGGCGTAGGAAGTACAGTCTCTGCTGGGCCTTTTTCAGAGTCAGAGTCAGAGTCAGAGAGAGTCAGAGAGAATTTATTGTCATTTGCACCGCATGTAGTACATGTGTTGAAAACGAGATTATGTACACAGGGTCCCAGTTACATCCAACAACAAATGCAAGAGAAAAACAATAATAACATCTAGGATTAACTAAGAGAGACATCAGCTAGTAATACACTAAGCCCTAATGTAGTAGAAAAACATCATTATAAACAGCAGCACGAACATGAGCAGATGGTCACAGATGAACGCAGATAGTCACAGATGAACGCAGCAACAAGAAACAGATCAGTATCAGCATGATGTGACATTTTGCAGTGTTTATTCTTATTATTTATTTATTCATGAGTCTGACAGCCTCAGGGTAGAAGCTGTTCCTCAGTCTAGTGGTTCTACA
>JBBPBX010026402.1:24264-38132 GCA_038048925.1 Garcialebias charrua | reverse complement strand
ATAAATAAAGTATTATTATTATTATTATGAAGCAAAGCAAACTCGTGTAGCTCGTAAATAATCAGAACTCAATTTTCAACTTACACAAACTCTTCATTCTAAAAAAAACAAACAGACAAGACGTAGTTTAGAGCCAGGTTTATAAACCGTTTGAAGACTACAGTCAGTTAAATGTTATTTTGCTTTATTATTATTGGTATGCAAGCAAAACCTTTTGTTATTAAGAAATATAAATATGAACTGGTTTGTGTAACAAATTAGCAAACTTGTTAGCTCATGCAATATATTGAACAAGAACATACAAAATACAACATTAAGTAACAGATGTTCAAATTTAGTCTGATAACCTTGAAGTTTTAAAAATATTTTTTAGTTATTCATAAAATTTATTTTATCATTTATTTATACATGTAGTCTCATTGAGCCACGAGAACTCATTTTCAAGAGAGACCTGTTAGGGAGCAGATGGTGGGGGTTAAGGGCCTTGCTCAGGGCCCCAGAGTGGGGTGAATGAGGGTGGAGGCAGGTGTGGGTGTTTCAACTTTTCCACTCACATTTTTTTATGTCGGTACCGGGGCTTGAACCGGCGATCTTCCGATCACAGGGCCACTGTCTCTAACCTCAGCACCAACCACTCCCCCTAGTCAAGGTCAATATTTTAGGTCAAGTCAATATTTTAGATGTAATTGATTATTGGGATACTTGTATGCAGAGTACAAATGTTAAAATTGATATCCTGATGCATGCTCAATAATCCAGGTAGAAAAATCTAAAAAAGTGAAGTCAGGTCCTCTATCCATCCATCCATCCATTTTCTTCCGCTTATCCGGGGTCGGGTCGCGGGGGTAGCAGCCTAAGTAGGGAGGCCCAGACTTCCCTCTCCCCAGCCACTTGGAGCAGCTCCTCTGGGGGAATCCCAAGGCGTTCCCAGGCCAGCCGAGAAACATAGTCCCTCCAGCGTATCCTGGGTCTTCCTCTGGGTCTCCTCCCGGTGGGACATGCCCGGAACACCTCACCAGGGAGGCGTCCAGGAGGCATCCTAACCAGATGCCCGAGCCACCTCAACTGGCTCCTCTCGATGTGGAGAAGCAGCGGCTCTACTCCGAGTCCCTCCCGGATGACTGAGCTTCTCACCCTATCTCTAAGGGAGAGTCCAGCCACCCTGCGGAGAAAACTCATTTCAGCCGCTTGTATCCGAGATCTTGTTCTTTCGGTCATAACCCAAAGCTCATGACCATAGATGAGGGTGGGAACGTAGATCGATCGGTAAATTGAGAGCTTTGCCTTTTGACTCAGCTCTCTCTTCACCACGACAGACCGGTACAGCGCCCGCTTCACTGCGGACGCTGCACCTATCCGCCTATCGATCTCACGCTCCAGTTTTCCCTCATTCGTGAACAAGATCCCGAGATACTTAAACTCCTCCACTTGGGGCAGGACCTCCTCCCCGACCCGGAGAGGGCACGCTACCCTTTTCAGGTCCTCTAGACATTCAAAAAACAAACAATTTTTTTTGTTGAAACATTTTGTTAAAATGTATGTTTTTTGCTGGCATTAAATAAAATAAAATAAATTATAGATTTAAAGGGATTGAAAAAGTAGCATTTTTACAAGTTCTGCAGGCTTCCTTACCTCTAATGAACACTTCTTTTATAAAACTTTCATCTAGTCTGGGTTAAGGGTTCTCTGCAGTCAAACCCAAACGCTTGCTTATATATATATCAGGTTTTCTGTGAAAATCAGAGCACTTACAAATTCCTCAATCACTGTGGTCTGATGTCATGTAGGTCCTCATGCTGTTGGATGTCACCCCAGACCAGTCCATGGTGGATGAAGGCGTCGCCAGGGAGGTCATCAACCGCATTCAGAAACTACGCAAGAAGGTGGGGCGTTTATTTCATGAGCACTACTAGCTCTGCTAAAAGGAGTGACACATAACAAACTACTACTGAATTCTACAGTCCAGTGTTTAATAACTAGTCCAGCATGTGGCATCGATGGAGTCTGTTTAATCAGGGTTGCTTCAGGCAGAGGAAGACATGCACTGCTGTGACTAATGACTTCAACTTCTTAAGGAGCTTTTCCTTGTTTTGGATGTTTAAACTGATTTTTTTTTTATGTATCCAGTCTCAAAATCTTCATTTCCAGAGCATCTACAGCTCATACTAACTGCACCTAAAGTTGGTTACAAATGAGTTTTTTTTTTAGCTGATCCACACTGTAGTAATACAGCACAAAAACAAATATACTACTTTTCACTATTGTTTCCTGTCTTTAATCACTCCTGTGGCCTCCCTTCCTCTTCATCTCATTTGATTGTCAGAGCAGTGTTGAAATCTTTCCACTACAGCGACACAGTTAGAGGTTTCTCCATCATAAGGCAGGCTTAATAGAAGCTTAATTACAGTCTGGCCCCTTTCAGATTTGATGTTGGAGCTTTGAAGTAAACTGGGGAGTAAAGACGGATTAACCAACAACCTCATGTTTTCACAAGAAACAAACAGGTTTTTCCATCTCCCTATAGCAGCGCCGTGCACTGGCTTCCGGCCAGGATAAATTCCTCCGGTTATTTCAAACTGAGATCTATGAGGAATTTTCCACCCCGTGGATGGGAATTAATTTTTAAAGATTCTTGAACGTGTTGGGTAGTAGTTTGTCGCTGCACCCGAGTTGTGAATGTTTTTGTGGTTTGTAGAATTGGAAAAACCGGGTTCATCATTTCTCTTTTTTTTACGAAATACTGTTTCTGATGGTGTTTGTAGCTCGATCTGACACACAAACACATAGGAGCTATACAGACATGATCAGAATGAGGACCTTGACTCAGGCAAGCTTGTAAAACTCTCCTCTATTGATTGACTGGTATCTGGTTAAATTATTCTTCTGCCCTTGAGATGTGCTGGCAGCCGTGTGTGTGTGTCCCCTCCAGACAATGTGTGTGTACGGTGATGTACAGCTGTGCACTGCTGCACACTGCAGATTAGAGTGAGATCAATGTGTTTGAATGCAGCAAGGTTAGTGGAAGCTAGCAGTGAACAATGCCAAAATAGATGGGCTTTCATCCAGCAAAAACATCCTCTTGTTCTCTTCTGTCTATTTTTCCCTGTACTGTCTGTTTTCTGCTTTTTCTTACCAAATGTTTTACTTTCAGCATATTTACATGCTTATCGTGACTCCTTCATGTTCCCAACAGCCTCCTGTAGGTTTTAAAATGCTGCCCTTGGTATTCGCCTATATAAAACACTGTGTTCTATCTTTCATCTTGTGATATTAGGGACATTTGGTGCCATCAGACGAGATAACGGTGTATTACCGCTGTCAGCCAGAAGGGGAGTACTTGGCATCTGTGGTCCAGGCTCACACTGACTTCATTCTGGCTACCATCAAGGCTCCTCTTCTTTCCTACCCTGTCCCAGATCCTGCCAGCGTCATCATAGTGGAAAAGACTCAGGTATGAAATGATCCCTTCAGGCAGAGCAGAATCTCTGTTGTCTGTGTAATTCAGACTCGCCCTAACCAGCAGGTTGAACATTTCTCACAAAACCTGCTGATGCCAGTCGGCGTATGAAATCACAAGTATGAGTAATGCTTTGGGCATGTGGGTTATGATTGCCACTCAAACTGCTTTTAGGATCCTACACAAATGAAAATATTGGATTACACATACAGTATATGTCTCATAATTGTCATGTCACAGGTTGGTTGTGAGTTTCAGTTTTAGATTTGATGACTTTATAACAGATGCACAACTTGGTCTTTAACTCTCTTTAAAAGCTTGTTTTGTTTTGTTTTCAGCTGAAGGGCTCAGACTTAGATTTAACTATAGTGAAGGGATCTACACCCCCTCAAGCACTTCTAAATGGACCAGCGTGCACATATGTGAACCTCAAGGTGAAAGTCAACAACAAAGAACAAGGTAGCATAAATAGACTGTACACAACATGTTTTCCTGTAGCTCTATTTTAATTTTTTGTCTGCTTGCTGGTACAGCATAAATTCAGTGCTCCACAAGCGAAAACAGCTTGTTTTTAGTAATCTCATTCGTGTTTGTGGGTATATTTGTCTTCAGACGGTGTAGTTCTGTTGGAGAACCCCAGAGGGGATAACAGACTAGACTTGGACAAACTGAGGAAAGTTTGCAGCAGCATCTTTGGAACCAATAACACGCCGCTCAAGTTCTTCAGTAATGGAGCTGGTAAGAGGCGTTTTGGCTGCTCAGACAAACATAAATCCTGCTCTTTCTGCTTGATCCAGTGAGGCCGATAAGTAAATGTCACAGCAGACAAATCCATCATCTCTTAAATAGAGTGACTTTTACTTATTGTCACTTTCTTGCTGCAGTGTCTTGTTAAGCTTGATCTGTGTTGTTGTTGTTTTTTTACTAAACTTAAACAATACGCAGAATTTTTCATGTTTAAACAACAGTTTTTTTTATTCGTTTCACTTTTTTATTTATGCTTTTTGCTTATGCACTCTTTTATGTTTATTACAGAATTGACCAGCAAAATGGATCTTCAAGCTCAGAGTGGTAAAACGTTGTATGTGACATCAGACCCCTCCTTTCAGGGCTCCATCAGCACTGCCGACATCCTGCTGTGTCCCTATGTTAACCTGTTGCTGTGCAATGCACAACCAACTGGTGAGAAACATGTAATGTGCTAAGAATTTCCTACGTTAAAGATTAAGGCTTTTAATGTTGTGATTTGTCATTATAATCAGCAAATCAGGGCGGCTATTTGGTAAATGTGTTATTATAATCAGAAACTAGCTATGTTTACATGGACATAAGTAATCGGATCAAACGGCCGATCGGATCAAAAGTGTGTCATGTAAACACCCCGTTCGGGTTATTTTTTGTGTATTCGGCGTGATCCGACCTAATTTGTGATCAGATCGAAACGGGTGGTTTACGCCGATCAGTAACCCGATCGGTGTGCATGTAAACACATGATCTGTTCCTTTTATCGGACTGTGGAAACTGTCCTGACTGCGCATGTGTGCTGCGCGCGGCAGCGCACCCCTCCCCTACATGTTTCCTTTTCCAGCGCTCTCATACTGCGAATAAAAAAGACTAAAAGAATGCGTTGCTTGCCTGTAGCTCAATCAGGAAGTGCAGTAACAACTCCATTGCCGTCATTACAATCTGGCGCGGGTCCATTTTTGGCGCGTCTGTTTACTTTCGTCCCGGAAGTAACTTCTTCTTCTGTGGTTTTCACGAAGTAACTTCCTCTTCAGTGTTTTTTTAAGGGGAGTGTACCACTCTGCGCATGTCAGAACTTCTGGTCAGAATAAAAGCCTGCTGCATGTAAACACTCGTCATGAACAGATTGTGCCCATGTAAACGGTACTATCTAATTATGCAATCAGAACACATTTCAATCCGGTCACAAAATTTTGCCCATGTAAACATAGCTACTGTTATAACATTTTTTTTAAGCTTATGGCTGCAAGATGTCTTATTTGTTTTTGATTATTCTCAGTGTATCTCAAATACTGTAATATACATTCATATTGTTTGTATTTCATGGAAGAAGTACAGATTTTTTTGCTGAAAAGTAGCATGTTTATATTTGAGATGAGCCATAGTTGAAAAAGTACTTTCCTGACTGAATTTATCCCATGAGGCTTTTAAAGCTTGTTAGTTTTCAACTTCTGTGCGATAAATTATTGACACATCCTTTCATTTCTGTGCAGTTATTGAATGGCTGTCACCAAAAGCTCTTTGCAGCCTGCTTGTTTAAAAAAAAATTAAAATGTTTATTCATTTTTGTCCTTTAAAAAAATTAACATAAACACAAAATGGAAGTTTTTGTTACCCGAAGATTTAAAATTTTCTAAATGTTGCCTCATATTTTCTGCACTTACATAAAACTTCTGTCTGATCTCATCCATCTCCTAAGAGGGCAGTTTTACTGATAGTTGTTAAAATTGTATGTTAGTAGGTATATGTATTAACTGGTAAAGAAATGTCCATCCATCCATTATTTGCTTTTTGTTCTGGAGCCGGGTCGTGGGGGCAGCAGTTTGAGTAGGGAGGCCCACGCATCTCCTTCACAGCTTGCTCTTTGTGGAGGATTCCAAAGCATTCCCAGGCCAATCAAGGGACGCTGTCTCTCCACCATGTCCTGGGTCTTCCAGTTACACAGACCTTGAAACCTCCCCAGAGATGTGTTCAGTAGGAATCCTTACCAGATGCCCAAACCGACTCAACTTTCTCCTCACTGTGGAGAAGCAGCAGCTCTACTCCGTCTCTAACATGCATAACTGAAGTTCTCACCTATCTCTATGGGAGCATTCAACAAACCCGTGGAGAAAACTCATTTTGACAGCTTTTATCCATGATTTCAATCTTTCAGTCTTTACCCAAAGTTTGTGACCATAGGTGGGGGTAGGAACATAGACCAACCAGTAAACTGAGAACTCCAGCTGAGTTCCCACTTTGCCACAATCTACTGGCACAGAGTCCATAATGCTGTGGAAGCTGCACTGATACGTCAATCTCATGTTCCATTTTCCCCTCTCACATGGACAAAAGGGCAATCCACTTTTTATCGGCTAAGGACCATAGTTTCAGATTTAGAGGGGCTTCTCTGTGTTCCAGCTGCTTCAGACTTGGCTGTCAACCAATCCGATGAGGGCTGGAGATCACGGCACAATGACGTTAACAGGACCACTTCATTTGCAAATGGCAGAGATGGAATCTTGAGTCCACCAAACTGGACTCCCTCCGCCACCTGGCTGCAGAGAGAAATTATGTCCATAAAAGTTGTGAACAGAATCGGGGACAACGGGAAGCCCAGGTGGAGTCCAACTCCCACCCTGAAGGGATCCAACTTATTTCTGGCAATGCGAACCAAACTCTCGTACCATTTTGTAGGAACTGAATGGTTGTGGCAATGGATCCCCAATCTCATAGTCATGGAACATCCCCCACAGTGTACCTTGGGAAATATGCTCAAATACCATCTCCAAGTCCACAAAACACGTGTAGACTGGTGGGCAAACTGTCAAGGACCCTATTGAAGGTAAAGAGTAGTCCAGTCTTCCACAACTGGGATGGAATCCACATTATTTTAGACAATTGATTAGACTCTCTTCTCCTGCACACATGAATAGACCTAGGCAGGGAGGCTAAGGAGAGTGATGCCCCCTATATTTGGAACACGACCTCTGGTCCACCTTTTTTGAAGAAGGGAACTACTACCCTAGTCTGCCAGTCAAGTGGCACTGCCCCTGATGTCCACACAATGTTGCAAAGGCACATCAACCAAGACAGCTCAGCAACATTCAGAGCCTTGAGGAACTCAAAGTAGATCTTGTCCTCCCCCGAGGACCTGTCGTTGAGGACCTATTTAACTACTTCTATGACTTCAGCCCCCAATTATGGCCGGACCAACCCCCAAGTCCCCCCAACTCAGCTTCCTCCATGGAAGACGTCCTGGCGGGATTGAAAAGGTGGTATTCCTTCAACCACCCGATGACATCACTTGTTTAGATCAATAGCACGCCGCCTCTTCTTTACCAAGTGTTGATAAAGTGCTGCTTTCTCCACTTCATCAGCCTGATGGTTTGCCAGAATTTTCTCTGAGCTGATCGAGTCTATCCAAAGCCTCACCGAACTCCTCTCACATCCCAGCTTTTGCCTCAATTACAGCTAGCTTGGCTCACCAGTACCCTTCAGCTGCCTCTGGGCAAGAAGTGTCATGCAATCTCAATTCATTTTATGAAGAAAAAAAAAAATATATATATATATATACTGTATACAGAATAAAAAAATATATATATATATATATATACTGTATACAGTATACCATATATATATTTTTTCTTTTTTTCTGAAGGATATTTGCTTTAATTTCACTTCATCCTTTTAATAAATAATCCAGACTTCACTGCTACTTCGCTTAGCTTCCTTTGGCTTTCTTCTCGTTTTTCTTTCTCTAAAGTTGGAGCTTAGGATTGTTCCAGCTCATGCTCTTAAAGTATGAGGAATATTTTTGTCTAATTCCTTTCTCTGTTTCCTTTAGAGTGCCAGGCTGGAGATGTTGGCACCCTCCTGTTGGTGAACCCTGCAGGCCAGAACAAGCTTGATTACTCTGGTCTGCTCTATGAGGCAGCCAAGGTTTTCGGCCTTCGCAGCAGACGCCTGAAACTCTACCTGGACCAGGACCTAACTCATGGTACGATGTTATCAAACATCTAATTAAGCAGGATTTTCTCACTGGTTATTATGCTGGTGTACACAGGCCTGTCACGATAACAAATGTTGCTAGGCAATTAATTGTCTCAGAAATTATTGTGATAAACGATCATATTGTTTGAAATTTAACAATAATTAATTGTCAAATTTGAGGAGAAATGTTGATTTGTTTGGAATGTAGCACCTTTTTTGAATACGTGATGGCAGTATAAAACTGTTTGAACCAAAGGATGGATAGTTGACAGGTGTCTCTTTAAGAAAAATGGGAGGGAGGGCCCTTGACGCGACATGGGCTGACCTGGTGACATGGCGGATGCTCGGTGTGGCTTGAGCTCTTTAGCATAGCATTTTTCACGCAAAGCTTTTAATAAAAAAAAATTAAACAAGTTCTCTGCTTCTTTTTTGCAGAGAAAAACTGCTTTTTACACAAAGGCACGGTTTCAACCGTGAATTTTGGAGTTTGACGAGACAGATATTCCAGAGATCGACCTGTTAGCTTAGCTTGTAGCTTAGCTTCTCAGCTTAGCTGCTTTTAACAATACAAAACACGATTTTGGACTGTTAAAACCGATTTTAAAGAGAAAAGAGAAGAGATAGGGAAGAGTTGGTGAAGAGCACTGGAGTTGAGCCGTGTCTTCAGTAGAAAGAGAGAAACACAAAGAAATGATAAAGTCGATAAATGAAAATGAGGTAGATAATTTTCATTCATCATGCGATTACTGTAATTGATTTGTTGTTTATTGTGACAGGCCTAGGTACACATACAAATACTATTTATAGATTATTCCCCCAAAAATATTTTGGTTGAGCTTTTCACTACAAAAAAGACTTTATCATTGTGAATTAAAAATATATTAAAAAAGCCAATTTTTAGTGTCATTAAGTGATGACTGTTCTCGTTAAACCACTGTCGTTAACTCACTTTAGCTGAGCTGGTATTTAAATCTTGCAAATTAAAGTTGTAATATTTCACTATAAAATACTATATATAAACATTTAGCTCTGAGTTAGAGCTCATGTCATGTTCGGGGAAACACAATTTGAAAAATGAATGCAATTTTCACCTGTATGTTTTCAGTATACAGAGATTAATTGTGAAAATAATGTAGCTTCATCTTCCAAATGCAGTTACTTTTGGGTTTTATAAGTGCTCTAGTTATAACTTCTTATCTATTTCTAAGTAAAGACAGTGAGTAGCTTGTTTTAAAAGTAGGATGAGTTTACTACTTGTGTCATCTTGTTCATAAACGGAAGTTTTGATGAGTGATTGCACAAATGATACATTTATTGCAAATATTAAGACTTTGTGAATGTGTTTGTTTTTTTCAGAGCTGCCAGCTGATTCGTCAGTAAAATCTCTTGACACCAAATCCCTCTTCGTGAGAGTCCTTCCGACCACCGCCGAAGCATAAAGCAATGGAAGCAGTCTTAGGAACACAACTCTTCAGCAAAGTTTTTAACACCCAAAGGCCCCAGTGATGTTCAATGAAGCATGAAGAAGTTTCTGTGTTTTGTGTTTAGATCCTTTTGCAAACCAAATCAGAAACAACTTCAGGCTCATGTTCATGTCTGAAAATAGATCTGGCTCCAAAACAATCCAGCATATGGTTTAATTTATATCTTGACCATATTTTAAGTTGTTAACACTCTCTCTTTAATCACATAAATATTTTTTTTTATAAATTTCACATATTAATTTCTACATCTTATTAAGTTACAGTTACAGTTCGTATATCTGTTGGGAAAAGCTTCACTTGAAACAAATCCACTGATAAACTATTTCTACAAAACAAGTGATGAGACGCAGTAGGAGAAAAAAAAAGGCAACATGTAAAGAAGCTGCTGGTGAAAACTGTTTTTATAGCCATGAAACTTTTTAGAAATAAATTGTGACAAAGGTTCATTTATTTCACATTAGTGTTTTTTTTTTTTTTTTTTGCCCCCAATAACTTTTGCAAAGAAAAGAAAAACTGTCTAACTCGATTAACTGTCACTGTTACCAATGGATGATTCTTTTTATTATGATAATGATGCAGGTTACTTTCCTTCATGGCTTACTGGTATTTGCAGCCTGCTCAGCCCTCAGTAATTATGTTTTGGCACATAATTGCAAAAGGAATTTGGGCCATTGTGCTTCTACACAGATGTGAATTTAACAGAAAAACCTATTGTGTTCCTTACACAGGGGGGTCTTATACAATAGAAAAGGCATTTAAAGGGTGAAATGGATTTTGGGGGCTTCTGTACTTTCAAAACACAAATTATTCTGTCATAAAAAGAGCAACAATTGCATAATGTAGTACTTTTAAGTGGCAACCAGAATAAATCAGAGGCGACTAAGGATCCACATGTTCTTTTCTATCTGTTCACTCAGCCCTCTAAGTTGCAGCAGGAGACACAATATGTCTGTGGGACTCAGCAGTCTGACTTCATTGCAGTTTTATAAAAATGTGCCTTGATTTATTATTATGGTTGAGACGTTTCGACCGACTGTGTTTCAGCTTGGCAGCAAGGTCAGAGAACAAATGCAGCAAAATGAGTTATAGATGCTCGCAGTGGAATATGAAGTTGGGAGTTTTGGGGAATGTTTAGCTCCATTTATTGAATGGAGGAAATGCTCTCATTTATAATTTAATGAAAGTAGCATTCTTTGAAGGAATGATTGCCGCCTTGCATTCCAGAGACTTAAAGATGTTCCTCTGCTCAGATCGATTAACTTCAGCAGCCAATGTAAATTGGGCCCACTCCAAAAGTTAATCAGTTGTAGATGTACATCAGTTGACTGCTTTCTAAGAGTTTTGCTAACATTAGTTGGTTCATGAGATATTTTTCCAACAGACAGAAAAACAAACACTGGCAGTTACAGTACTGTACATTATTACCCGCCTTTCATGGCACTGGGTGATAACGGAGTTCATTATTTAAGTTTACTTGATATAAGCATTAAAGTGGTTGCTCTGTAGCTCTGTCCTCTACATCGGGTCTACAACCTTTGCGATAAAAAAGAACCACTTTTGCCACTTTGCTTAGATATGATGTCCAGGGCCACAATACCTGCTACAACTGTGTACTATCAAGTGGTGGCCCGTGGACCTCTACAAGTTTGTTGGAGATGGCTTTTCTGGCCATTGGGGGTGATGTTTCATCCATCTTTACTCGCTTCTTCCCTTTTTGGGTTGTGAGGGTTACTGGTGCCCATGTCAAGTTATCACTGTACGAGATGCAGGGGACACGTCTCCAGTCCATCACAGGGACACGTACAGACAAACAACCATTCACTCTCTCACTCACACACACACACCTAGAGACAATTTAGAGTTGCCAATCTGCCTAACATGCATGTTTTTGGTCTGTGGGAGGAAACCAGAATACCCGGAGAAAATCCACGCATGCACGGAAAGAACATGCAATCTCTACCCAGAAAGGTCCTGTGCTGGGATTTGATCCGGCGACCATCTTGCTGAGAGGCAACAGCTCTACCATCTGAGCCACCATGCAGCGGGGGTGATGTTATAAAAATGATAAAACGTCTTACTAATATTAACATTTATTGATATTTTTACATTTTAAAACAAAAGACCATGTTCGTGTAAAGAAAGAAAAATATAATTTTTTATTTTAATAAATAAAAAACTGCAGGCCTATGTGAGTTCTCTTAATTGTTGAATTAAGTATCCTAATTAAAACAAAGTTAAAGACGATATAAAATTAGGTCAGTTTGTTGGATATCCATTTTAAAGAAAAATAAATAATTTTATGTTTTATTTTTGGTGTCCTCAAATGTTCCTTTACAGTAACTTGTCTTAAAGATATTTCAAAACATTCTAGTGGTTTGGAGGGAAAGATCACACTGAGACTGGAAGTTGACTTAAAAGCTAAAAACTTTTAGCATTATGTAGTCCACATGTTTTACGCTTTGCATTTGTACTATCCTTCACTTATTTGAAAACAACAGGAAATCTGCTAAAACTTGCTATTTTCATCGTTACTGTAATGGAAATCAAAAAGGCAAGATCAACTGGACTTTATTTGTAACTGAACTTTGTAATTGAAATAAAATTCAGTTTTATGTTCGTTTTGGTCAAAGCTTGAAAGCTGCTGCAGAGGGAAGAGCCGCATGTGGCTCCAGAGCTGCATGTAGCAGACCTTTGTTCTAGCCCAGTGGTTCTTAACCTTTTTTGAGCTACCGAACCCTCCAGTTTCATATGCCCACTCACCGAACCCCTCTTTTTTAATATATAAAATATGATTTTTTTTTATTTATTCTACAACATCACCTTGCTCAAAGAACAAAACCAACACAGTGCATGAACTCACAACAACTTTATTCTGGCCCAATAAGAGTACAAAAAAATATTTTTGTACTATTTTTATCATTAAAAATGAAATAGGATTTTTCAGAACTTGACATTAGATCTGCAACTATTTGAGCCAAGATGTCTTTACTCATGTGCTTTATTCTGTCGCTGATGGTGTCATTTGAAAGAGGAATTTGGGATAATTTATCTTCAGCTGCTGTTCCGAGTAGCAGATTTGCCATCTTTAATGCAGCTGGTTTTATGAGAGTTTCACCGATGGAGTGTGGCTTACCCTGCTTTGCGATCAAATAAGCAACTTTGTACGATGCTGCGAGGATCGGTTTGCTAACAGGTACAAATCCAAGAGCAGGCAGAGTGGCCCTTTCATCATATCTGGCTCGTTTCACCTTGAAAATAGCATAAAAAGGTAATTAGGCTGAAAGTGTCAGAAATTACCACAAAACTTTTAATTTACCTTAAACCAGAAAAAAATTACTAAAAAAATGTTGCTGAAAAGGTAGAATAAGCTTAAATTAGCAGAAGAAAGCAAAAAGAATATATTTGCCCAATTAGGCTGAAAGAAGCAGAAATGAGCACAAAAATGTGGAAATTATCTGAAGAAAATCTAAAATTAGAAAAAAGATTCAGCTGAAAAGTAGCTAAAATAGCAGAAAGAAGCATCACCAGAATGAAGTTGAGAGAGCACATTTTTGTTGAATTAGGCTAGAATCTATAGTCTGAAGGTATACCTTCTGTGTTTTTCAAAGCTCGCTTTTGTAAATTATATTCAGAGGCTTTGAGACATATTGATAATATTTTAACCATGGTATTTTCTGCTTGTTTTTGTTGATCAGCTTAGAGAACTTGCCACATATTAAAGCAAAACATTTTTCAACTCTACATTATCTGTGGACTGCTTAACATTTTACAACATTGACTGGGAGTCTGCTCCAACCTTTCATCTTATTCTTTGCACGAAAGTTTATTTCCTAAAATGTCAGCCTCGTTCAATACAACAAAATGTCTACAGTCAATTAAAATGAGGCATGTTGAGGCCTTTTAACAAATTTATAATGCACTTTTCTCAAAGTGCTACAAAAAGCAACAAAAATCAAAGATCAAATAAAACAAGTGATAAAGTCAAGTAAAATCAATGATAATATCAACTAAGATCAAAGGTAAAATCCTGTGGAGGCAGAGTATGCTTGGTTAAAAAGAAAGGTCTTTAAGCCTTGTTTAAAGTCAACCAGTGACTGTGGAGCTCTCAGGTAGTCAGGGAGGGAGTTCCATAGGCGGGGGGCAGCCACACAGAATGTCCGGTCTCCCATGGTCCTTAATTTGGTTCAATACATACCGTCTTTTTTTTTTTT
>JBBPBX010026402.1:0-24215 GCA_038048925.1 Garcialebias charrua | reverse complement strand
TACAGTAATTCAGATTCAAGAAAGCAACAGCACTGATCCCACTTGGCTCATTTTAATGCCAACCAAGT
The DNA here is from genome assembly GCA_038048925.1 of Garcialebias charrua. Lineage (NCBI taxonomy): Eukaryota > Metazoa > Chordata > Actinopteri > Cyprinodontiformes > Rivulidae > Garcialebias > Garcialebias charrua. The sequence goes on along the minus strand of JBBPBX010026402.1, from coordinate 24,147 downwards.
TGACACAAAGTTTAAATTACAGCTAAAATGTATGTAACTTAAAAAAAAAAAAAAGGAAATTAAGTTCTCAATAGAACGTTGTCAATGTGTGAACAGTTTGCTCAATTTTTCATGACCCCAAATTTAATGTCAAGAACTGAATCAGCTTGTCTTTGTGCAAACTAGTGAAGACTATATTTAACATAACTCAAAATCTGTTCGCTGCTGTAAGGAAGCCACGTTTTACTTTGTAGTCCATCTCCAACTGAGATTATCTGCAGCCATGGTTATCTTTTACAGATGGTTTGATTGTTTTAAATAGGTTTAATGGCTGGCAGAGCATTGACCATTTTGTTCTAATCTAAATAGGTTATTATTATTTTTAGTTCACAGCTGACCATCAGACATGTTAGTCTGACTTTGCCTTATGTTTCCCCGTTCTGTTTTTAACCTGCAACCGTACTTTGGGAAGTCCTGTGTATCTTTGAGCAATTAGATTAATGAATAGTTTGAGTGCAGTTGAACCACATCAGCTCAGGGTACTGCTGCAGATCCGCTCCTCCTATTTTTACGCCTTACAATGAACTTGGAGTTGTTTGTATCGTAATTGAACATAAATACAGTATTAATCTTCTTTTCTGCAAGTAAATACCAGCTAATGCATGAGTCACATGTCAGTGGCTTTACTGGTTATTTCTGTATTAGCAGCAAACTGTGTTTAGTTTTGTTTTTATGTATTTTCAGAATCTTTGCATTGTACATGGAGAAAATAGATCTGGATCTCTTTTGCCATAGTTGCTGCTGGTATTTACTTGAATCCTTGGCAGTGATTTTGATGCACATTTAACTAACGGCACCAAAAGTTTAAAGCACGTCAACCTGAATTAAACAGCAGAGCTGCACTACATTGAGCAGATTTTTTCCTCTATAACTTGCTTCATTTCAACCAGAAAGTTAAATTTCATTATTGTTTTTTTTTTCTTTTTCTTTTCAGTGTTTAGCACAAGTGAAGGGAACGTCACCCTCGGTGAACAACACAATTCAGAAAATATTGCCGTGGTAGCAAAAGGACAAAGGTGCACCTTAGAACATGAAAACAGGTGTTTTCTTAAATATGTAGGCCAATAAGGTCAGATTCCAACTAATCTGTCTTGGCATCACGCGTGCTGTGTAATGGAAAAATCTAAATCTCTGCCAGTAAATCAGTTTTCAGCACCCTGCATGTCGCCGGCCTTCAGTATGACAGCTGCAAGTAAAACTTAAGGAGGTAAGAGGATCAGAGTTGTAGTTTGTTGTTGTGAATGCAGGTGTTGTGTGAATTCAGAACCCAATAACCCAACGTATCGTGGCTTGCTGCGTCATTATTAATAACACGAGCAAGTAAATAAATGTGTAACCCAAGACAAAAACTCTTTGTTTTACAGTATTTCACACTTTTAACATCATGCTGACTTTGTTTCATTCATATAGTTCTCGCAGGTTGCTCTGGATGCAAAAAGCTGGCATGCTGTTGCGCTTTCTAAGCAGGACACCTCAGAGAGGTTGTGGTGGTTCATACTTGTAGATGGACGGATTAATCAGTCTTCTTTTGGCTGTTCCCTCTTCAGCAGTTGCCACAGCGAGTCATCCTCCTCCATCTACATCCACGTCCTCTCTAACTGCATCCATATACTCCTCTTTGTCTTTTTCCTGACAGCTGCATTTCACCTTCTACCAACATCGCTGTCCCTCCTCTGGACATGTCCAAACCATCAGGAACCTGTGCTGTACCTCTGATGATCTCATTCCTAATCTTGTCCATCCTTGTCACTTCTAAGGAGAACGATCAACATCTTCATTTCTGCCACTTCCCGTTCTTCCTCCTGTCTTTTTGTCAATGTCTCCGTCTCATACAACAAATCTGGTCTCACCACTGTCTTGTTAACCTTTTCTTTGACCTTTGCTGCCACCCTGTTTAAAACTTTTTTTTCATCCTCTCCTTCCTGCCTGGACTCCTTTTCACCTCTTTACCTTCCCTATTTTCCTGCACAGCTGACCCTAAGTACTTGAACTCCTGCGCCTTTGTGACCTCTGCTCCTTGTAGCTCTCTTTCAAACATGTACTCTGACTTTCTTTCAAATGTATACCCCCACCTCTGCTCTTGCACTTGTTTCCTGTTCTCACAAATAAACTGTTTAAAAGTACATTTTCTTGTGAAAATGTCATTTACAGTATATTGCACATGCCTCTTGCATAAAACATTATTGTTATATTTCACAGATAATTTTGTGCAGTTGATTATAGCTATTGGGGGAAAACAATCTGCACGTGCTAGTAATGGACTCTCCACCTGTACACAGCAGCAGCTGCAGCTGCAGAGTGGATCTGTGCAGTGTGCAGACGCGGCGACGTGCGTCGTGACCAAACCACGAGCTCCGGATCGGCGGCTCGATTTTTTTTCTTCTTCCCTGCCTCGATTCGTCTTCCGAGCCTCTGAGTATCGATCTTCATCTTGGCTCACCTGCTCCCTCCTCCCTGCTCCCTACAGGACCAGCATGAAGCAGGTAAGACACGCAGGATCGTATCCAAACGGGGGATTTGGAGCGTGATCCCTTTACGCTTCAGTTTTCCGTGTGTCCGTGGTGAGGTTGCTGGGAGAGGAGATGTCCTCCTGTCATCCTGACATCCGTGGAGAGATGCTCGTGCAGGAATGGCACGCTGTTGCTACCCGCGCCGTCTGCTCTGGTTGCCACGGAGACGCAGGTGCGCTGCGGATCAGAGATGGATGGACACATCCAGACCAGCTTCTCTTCTCCACGTCCACGTGCTGCAGCTTTTCTCTGATCTACAGATGGGAGACTGAATGGAAATCTGGGCCACTCGTTTTGTGAATAGCCTGTATACACAGTGGCGCATACACAATTTTAAGGGATGGGGGGCATTAAAAATCCTGGAGTGGCACACCGAAACCTAAAACTTTAAAATATTCTAAGTAATTAGCCTATATGATGCTGTTGGTAAAAATAAAAAAAATAAAAAAACTGGTAAATGTGGAAGAATTACCCTATTTTATAGGTAATATGATTATGTAATAGGAAAGTGGTGGCTCAGGGGTGTTAGAGAAGGTGGGCCTGTGATCGAAAGGTCGCCGGTTCAAACCCCCCAGACTGACGACATCAAAATGTGGGTGGGAAAGGTGAAGCACACACACACCTACCCCCACCCTCATTTACCCATAGGCCCTTGATCAACCCCCACCATCTGCTCCCCCATGCCACCAGCGGTGGCAGCTCTCTGCTACACACTGCAAATGTTAATGAAATGTCAAAAAAGCTTGTTTCAAATAAGAAATGACTCAGAACAAGATATTTTCAAGACTTTTTGCCTTATCAAGATTTTCAAGATGCATTGTCTCAAAACAAGTTGTTATGTCTTACTTAGATAGATGTTTTTGACTTATATTAAGTGTGATAAGAGGTTTTGACTAGAAATTAGAACATTAGACTTGGTAAGATTTTACGTTTTTGCAGTGCAGAGGGCTGAGGTAGCTCTGTTGTGTCAGGAAGAGCATCGGGCTTAAAAACAATTGCCAAGTCTTTTTACGAGTTAGTTCCCTGAAGAAGGGAGCAGCCGAAAGAAGAAGGAAAAACAGATGATGTAATGCAGACTATATAGGTTCCCCGTTCAGTTTTAACGTTTCATTACATACACACGGAATGAACTGATCTTGTGTTGATACAAAAACAAAATGTGCTTTTTATTCATATATTAGTGAAAGCATAAGCTATTGTCAGCTTGCAACAAACACTGAGTTAACCGTCTTTAAAGTGCATCACGTCTGGGACAGGAAAACGTGAATATTTCCTAAAAATTTGGAAGACTTCAGAGTATTTTTAGTCAAAGTCTATGGATATTTTTTATTATGATGGCTGAGAACATTCTTCCCCTCTGCCCTGAGAACAAGGAGCTCGGTTGTCTCCCAAAACAGCTGAAGCATCTCTCGGAACACTCTTATCTCTGCCCATGAACCATATGTTTGTGCTGTGTGTAAGAAGGACACCCCCTAAACTACCGTCTCTGAGCTGGGGATGTAAAAAAGAGCAGATAATGCGACTCATTTCTGTGACTGCTCCTAATGTGTATACATTTATGTATATTTATGTATTGTCCTGAAATCTGACCTTGCAAGTAAATTGCCAGATATAAATCTTCATCTGTTGCAAGTTATGGTTCTTTTGAGTGAACTACATCAGAGAACAAGATAATTTCTCCCAACACATCATTTTAACTATGTTGAAGTCAGCCAGAAGGACAAAACCATCTTTAACATATCCAAAAAAACTAAGTCAGGTCATCTAGGGATTCTTCTTGGTTGCAGATGACCTGACATAACTCTTTTGGATTTGTTTACCTGGATGACTGAGCATGTATCAGGATATTTTGAATGTAGTTTTTTTTTAAAGTCATGTATAATTAGAAACAATTTACTCAAAACTCAATAAAACATTTTAAGGCTCAGTAAATCCCAGAACGGCTCCTTATTGAAGTTGACATACTTTTATTAAAAGGCTTGGTTGACATATTTTTCTAGAACGTCCTACACCTACCATGCTGATTTACCTTGAAGGACCACATTGGAAATAAAAGCATTTATTCTTAAAGTCCAGAAGATTAGATTTTTTTTAATAGACTTGTTACTTTGATTTAATATTCTTCACACAGACGCTCTCTTTGCAGTCCTCCTCTCACACTGTCTGTAATTAATGCATAAATAATTACACTGAGTAGGAGTTTGAGCTACCATCATTGCACGTGTGCAAAATCCCAGAGGTTTGTGGGATTTTTTATTTATTAATTTTCTTGGCTAAGAGTGGAAGTGAGTCATTCGTTTGAAGGACTTTGGTCAAAACAGCAGAAATTCGTCAGCACTGGACACTCGGGAACGATTGTGTAAACATAGGGAAACACTTACCCTAACAGCGTCTCATCAAATTGTCCATTAGTTAAATAAATAGTTTATTCCAATAATGTTAATTATTCCTGCTCGCTCAGTCATTTTCATATCACGGTACAGTGAGAGTTAACATAAGCATGACCAATTCACACGGTAACAATCAAAAGCACCACTGCAGTCATTAATGCACTTACAATATTCTCTTGCCTGATGGATTAAAAACAATATTCACTGTAATCGTTTCAATCATCCCTCTCTCCAGATGCTTATTGAATTCATATTTCCCATGAAGCCACTGAGATAAAACTGATTCTGTTTGGCTTTTTCTATATTTATTAGCTCAAATCTCTCTTTTTACGAGGTTCCTTAAACATTAATATGTTCTTTTGCTAATTTTAACACTATGACTTTGTCAATTTTCAATTAGGCAATCTGCAACACGTGATGGGGATTCTCATATGTCCTTCAGATTTCATATTCTTTTTGCTGCGAAGGACACCTGCTTAGACGTAAATGCGACAGCTGTCATCAGCTTTTTTTTTAAACTTTTGCCGTTCCATTAGAAAACTCAACCCGTAGCACATTTAGATCTGATGCTACCTTTAACCATGGGGCCCCGATAACGTGCCGCCTCACCTTTGAGACAATGAGTTTTTCAGAAAAGCTAAACATGTTGCCAATAATTTCTATTTGGATTTCTTTTTATGTTTCTAGTTTCTTTAAAGATGGAGAACCATATGAATCTGGTGAACAGCGTCATAACTCAAGAATAAAATCACCTTCTAAGATGTATTAAAAAAAAGGTTTAAGGTATGAAAGGTTTTAGTGTGGTTGCAGCTGCTGCTATAATAAACTCAAATAAGTGGGCCTGATTACATAAGTTGAATAGCCGAGCTGTTTTTGCACCGCGCTGTCAACAAGCCTGATTTTTGTTTGGTAAAAAAGGGACTTAAAGCACTTGAAGTATAAACTGGACATTAGTGAGCTTACAGCGAGCTGTTGGATAAAGAGTATTCAGATCAAACATTTAGCTAAAAAAACAAACAAAACTGTAGTTCAATACTGTACATCACAGTCAAATTAAGTGGAAAGCCTTCCCTTCACACCAGTGAAAAATTTGAACTAAGCACAGATGAGGATTACATAACTGTTGCCAGGAGAGACTAGACTGCTTTATCACTGTCGCTAAATGAAGGCATATTCAGCAGGTTTTTAACCCTATAATTACACTGCAAGTCGTCTGCATGTGATTAATTTTAGGTCGAGAAGGAGCAGCAAATCAGGGGTGTTCAAATGTTTTCACATGTGGGCCAAAACTATCCAGATGCATGGACTCATGGGCCACAAAATAATGTGCATTTAACTCTCAATGTGAACAACATTTTGAAAAAGGACAAAAGTTTATTAATTTTGGTGGAGAAATAGTTTTAAATTGTCGTAGATACAAAACATTAAAAGCCTCATAAACACTAAACTTATATATTATTATTATATATATTTTTTTTAAAGGATTTGATGTATTTGATTTGTTGGGTCTATCTTTGTTGTTTTCTTGTGTTTGGAAAGGTCATTTTACTCTGTTCTCAGCAACAAAAGCATCATATGAGTAAGTGTCCTTTAAAAAAGAAATTGTTCCGCCTTTTGGGCCATCCATGGTACAAAAGGCTGATCAAAGTTTTGAAAAATTGTCCAGCTGTCAGTCAGATTCATTGAAGGTTTGATAAGGTTGATGTAGATGATACCACATTATATTAATTTAAAAATGTCCAATTTCCCTCTTGATTATTTTATCGACTGCAATATTTAGACAAGTTTTGATGTGTGCTGAGCCCCCTTCTATTCACCCTGCTAACACCCGACTGCACACCATCGTACAGCTCCAACCACTTCATCAAGTTTGCGGACGACACAACAGTGGTGGGTCTCATCAGCAACAACGATGAGACGGACTACAGGAACGAGGTGAGCCGCTTGGCCTTGTGGTGCGGACACAACAATCTCACTCTCAACGTGGAGAAGACAAAGGAGATTGTTGTGGACTTCAGGAAGAGGGATGCCCAACATGCCCCTCTGACCATCAACAGCACCGCAGTGGAGAGAGTGGACAGCACCAAGTTCCTGGGAGTGCACGTCTCAAAGGACCTGTCCTGGAGCAGGAACACTGCAGCACTGGCCAAGAAGGCTCACCAGCGTCTCTACTTTCTCCGCAAGCTGAAAAGGGCTGGAGCTTCAACCCCATCATGTGCACCTTCTACAGGGGTGCCATAGAAAGTGTCCTGACCAGCTGCATCACGGTGTGGTTTGGTGCATGTACTGCATCCTGCCGCAAGAGCCTCCAGCGCATCGTGAGAGCAGCTGAGAAGATTGTCGGCACCTCCTTCCCCTCACTGCAGGACTTACACAGCAACGCCTCACTCGGAAAGCCTGGCAGGTGACCCCACACACCCACTACACAGCTGCTTCAGCCTGTTGCCTTCAGGGAGGAGACTGAGGAGTCTCCAGGCTCGAACCAGCAGATTAAATGACAGCTCTGTTCATCAGACAGTCAGGATGCTAAACTCTCTACCTGCTCTGCCCTCCCTCCCACTTGTACTGCCTTAATCACAAAAAACTTTCACACACCACCACACAACACAAAGATTTTAACACTGGACTCTGTGTCATCAAAACGGCTTATTCACTCAACTCACGGTCATGTGCTCATTCAGTTTGTACTACTTCTCATATTTGCACTAATGCTTGTATTACATTTCTGCCTATAGTCATACTACTGTTTACATTTACTGTTTACATTATTACTACTGTTTACATTTAGTACTACTGTTTACATTTATTACTACAGTTTACATTTACACTACTTTTTATATCTACACTACTGCTAATGTATATATTCTTTTTACTAGCCTTATTGCATATGCCACTTTACCTCTATACCAATATCAACTACCTCATACATATACTGTGTACATTAACTTCATATGCTGCTTTGTCACTCTTTTACAAATGTCAATGCCAGAACCTTCATTTTATTTTATAGATATACTTTTTATACTTTTATACTACTATGCAAAAACTCAGGACAGTATTACACTTTTATTATTTCATTTTATGCTTATGTTTATTAAATGTTTTAGTGTTTAAATGGTTACTGTTGCACTGAGGGACTGAGAGAAATGCAATTTCAATCCTGTGTATGTCCTGTACATATTGCAGTTTTAACAATAAAGTTGACATTGACTTTTGACTTTGATGAATCATTATCCAAAAGTCTCCTTTCAGGTAGAAATCATTAAAAGTTTTTTATGCTTTGCACCATCCATCCATTATCTTTATCCGCTTCTTCCATTTTGTGTCACACTGGCACCCATATCCAGCCATCACTGTGTGAGAGGTGGGGTACACCCTGAACAGGTGTCCAGTCCATCACAGGGACACATAGACACAAACAGCCATTCACTCTCTCACTCACACCTAGGTACAATTTAGTGTTACCAATCAGACTAACATGCATGTTTTTGGTCTGTGGGAGGAAACCAGAGTACCCGGAGGAAACCCACACATGCAATGAGAGAACATGCAAACTCCACACAGAATGGCTCCCGGACCGGGATTTGAACCAGGGACCTGCTCGCTGAGAGGCAGCAGCTCTACCAGTTGTGCCACCATGTTACCGGTGCTTTGTACCATGAAGTGAAAAATAAACATATTTTAGCCAAAGGTTTATATTTTGTTTAATATTGCTCATTTTGAGAATATTGTTTTTAATCTGTTTCACTGTTAAACCTAAACATTACAGTATATAAAAAATATTACAAACTAATTTGCAGCAAGTCTGCATCGACCTCTTAAGCCTGCTGGTCAAAATGATACCAATATTAAACTGCAGTTGAGGGCCGCACAAAATAAATCCAAAGGCCACAAATGGCCCTCGGGCCACACTTTGGACACCTGTGGTCTAAGGGAAGTTGCAGTCTGGTACATTTTGTCATTATTCCATGACATGGAGATGTGGTAATGGAAAAGACACTTCAAAATAAACAACATTACATTAGTTCATGGTCCAGTCTTAATTCATTAACTCCATAGTGTTGAAAATTCTGTCTTCAAAGAAAAAGGTGCATCTATTTTTTTTGTGATTCTGTGAAGTGGACATGGTCTCTGGTTCAGTTAGCACAGGTTTTATGGATCATGTTTTTTCCTTAGTTTTCACTTTTTTTTTTTGATATTGTGCAAGGTTGGAAGATTTTGTGTCTATTGTGAGATCATGTCCAGATCATGATGCTCACATGTTAGGAAAGTCTGTGGGGAGTGTTGATCACTCATGCGAACTTGGGTGAGAAAGGTAACCCTCGTCAGTGAGAACACGTGAAGAACAGTGGCGTTAGAGTTTTACTGCAGCTCATACAACTTTCAAATCAATGTTTTTGAGCCAGTTGAAAATTGTAGCAAGCTCTGATGTCATTAACAGTTCATCACTGTGAAGGCGCCAGGTCAAAACCACAGTGCTGTGACTGAACATTACTCTTTCTAGTAATAGCACCATGATCAGGAGTTGGCTTGTAACACTGATGCCGACTTGTTGCACAGTTTGTCACTTGTTTTGTATTAGTTGTTGTTCTGAAGCACCAGACAACGTGTGCTGTTAGGCTGCTGAGGGTACAAGTATTTAAATTTGATTTACTATTCAGTTTTTACCTCTCATTGATGTTTTGTCTAAAAATAAAAATCTGTGAAAATGTCTACCAGTTATACACAGTCCCACATTCCCAGCTGAAGCTTTTAAAACAGTATTTTAATTACAGAAGAATCTAATCTAATCCAACAATGTTCAGTAAGGTCATCTGGACGGTTTCTTTTTTTTTTACTGAGACATTTCGTCCTTCATCTAAAGGACTTCTTCAATCTGAGGAGCCACCAAACAAAACTGATTCTACAAACAGCGTACCCCATGGCAAAGAACAGTTTTCTGGTGCTAAGATGGCCTCCGGGGCCCACCCTCTCCCCCATCAACTCCTCTGAGACAGGCATGCCAAAGTGGTTCTGAACCACTTGGTGAATCTAATCCAATCAGATAAAAACTGAAACAAAATTCAGTTTTTGCTGTACGCTTGTAGTTAACAAGGTTTTTATTGAAATCGATAGACTCTTGCTGTAAAGGTGGCTAATACAGTAACTTATATTTTTTGTCTTTTATTTTTGTAAAAACATTTATTCGCAGATAATTCCGTAATCGTTCATTTAACATTTTGGTGTGTTTCTATTGGCTCTTCTTTGACACTGTACTGCTCTTAATGGCCTCAGATGTTAGATCGGCTTGCATGAATGAAGCTGTACTTCAGGATGTGAAGTTGTACTATATGATAGCCATGATCAGGAAAGGGTGCAAAAAGACCACTCTGTTGTTATAGTTAATAAATAGCATATTTTAGAGCAGTAATCTGCTGTAGCCAGAAGAAAGATGTGGTTCCCTATCAGTCAGTCCACTCGGTGCAACAGATAACATGGGAATTGCGCCCCGCGCAGTTCACCTGAAGCAATACAATTACGCCTTTTAAGGCAAAAAAATGGGCGTCAGCGTCACCCAGGGGGCCCCGTCCCCCGGGTATAAGAGACGGTGACTGCCCATGATCGTCCTCTTTGTGCACTTCACCTCGCTTTCACCTGAACTTCGCAGGACTCCGCCTCGTGACTGAACTGCCCGACCGGAGGTGAGCGCGCTCCCTGCCTAGGGCATCACAGAGGATTTTTCCTGCGAGCACACCGTTAGCAGGAGCTAGCTAGTGTCGTGGACGCTTTTCAACGTTCCTTTTTTCCGCTGTTTCGTCGCCCAGTTTAGCAAGACGCTAACTGCGCCACTCCTGCCTGCTAAGCTAACTAGCTACCAGGCTAGCTCTACGAACAGCGCAGCGAAGAAGACTCAGACCCGTTTAGCTGTTGCTAACTTGTTTCTTTCCTCTTTCTCCTCTCCTCGACGCCTCCTCTCGGCCATGGCTCCTGAGAAAGGCAAGAGAAAGTCGAGAAACTCAAGGCCAGCAGACCAGCGAGCCCTGGCTCCCGGCCCTGTCCCAGCGCATGTGGCTATTTTATTTCTTCTTCGGACACTCACGAAGCCTGCCCGATATGCCTGGGAATGGTCCACGCCAAGACAGCCCTGGACTCACCCGAATCATGCTCTCACTGCAACCAGCTGCGTGAGGCAATATGAAGAAGGCGCATGGAATTTGTGGCCAAGGCCATGGGCAGCTCCACCCCGGTAAGAGACCCGCTCATCTCAGAGGCCCTCACTCCCACAGCGGAGCTGGAGGCAGATGAAATGGAGGACAGCGGGGCAGCAGCCTGGGGTGAGAAGATGGACCTTCATCTCCCAGAGGGGGACACGACAGATTTCGACACGAGAGACCTGCTACAAGCTGACGAACTGTCGCTCACAGCCTCGGGCGACTTGTCGGACGATGAGACAGACAACTACGAGGAAGACAAAGATGGGGAAGTCGGTGACTTCTCCCAAGGCTCCGCGGCAGGTAGGCCAGAGTTAGACGGATCCACCCGCTCTATTCGAGCTGTGTCGCAGAGCTGCAGAGGCCCTGAGAGTCACTTGGCTTGAGCCCCCCCCTCGCCAACAAGTAACGAGGTTGGCGGGGAACTATTTCTTCACCAAGCAGCAGCTGGCCACGAGGCAAAGAATGCCTATCTTCCCTGATTTTCACACAGAACTGACACGCTTGTGGGCCGAACCCAGAGCCCCCCTGACATTGCCTCTCTCCCAATTTCTGGACGTCGAGGGCATGGAGTCGGCAGGCATGGCCCACATTCCCCAGATGGAAGAGACTTTGGTGGCGCACTTAGCCCCCAGAATGAAAGGCTCCAACCCCACACTGCCCAGCAAAGCCTGTTGAGTTTCAGCTGCATAGCTTGAGAAGAGCTACCGCGCACAGGGCCTCACGGCTCGCGCCATGAACGTGGCTGCAATGTTACAGGCCTACCAAGCAGAGAAGCTGTAGGAACTCCAGCAGACCAAAAACAAAAAGAGGGTGACCGAGATTATAAACAAAGCCCGCAGGGCGGCAGACTTCATCCTTCGCCTCACCGGCTCCGCAGCCATCGCTCAGGGAAAGTCCCAGTTCCTCCATCATCCCATTGAGCCCTCAGGCCTTTTCGGCAGGGCACTCGAGAGGATCCAGAGCAGACTGGACCAGAGGAGGAAGCAGGAGGAGGCCCTGCATGAGGACATGCCCAGGAAACACTTTCCGCAGCCCAGAGACTAGAGCAGCCAGAGAGGCCCACAGCAGTGCCACCACTCCCTCACCCGTCGCCCGGTGCAAAAAAGACAGAACCTCGACGGGGAGCAGAGGTCTGACGCCAAAAACACACTACACGCGTTACGGCTCCGCCCCGCTCCGGTCCGACCTCCGCAGTAAATACGCACCCATTATAATCAATGACAGACTTTACACTGGCTCCGCACGGCGGCAGCGAGCTGCGGAGAGCGGACGGCAGTCCGTCAAAATTAGAAATTTTTCTATTTCTGCCGGACGCCGGAGCTGTGCGGAGTCAACTTTCAAAGATTACCTCGCACCAACAGGAAAAGGAACGAGCACAACTTCCGTATTTACAAAATAAAATCACCACGGGCGGACTTAATCCTAGCTCTATACGGATTTATTTGTACAAAAATGCTTTCAAACTATCATTTATGACTACGCCTACAAACGCAATACAAGAAATAAATAAATAAATAAAGTATTTTATTCTGAAAATGTAATACCTCACTTCCTGTTGCTCAAACCATGTCCTGTCGCTCATTTACGAGAGAAGATCAAGGCAGCAGTCTCTACTGTTGTTCTCCTTCTTCCACCGAATGAATTGTTTTGTTCTGACTTACTTATTTATCACTTGATTTATCGCGCGATCCCGCAAATCCCGCGCATGCGTCTCGGAGCGGCGCATGCAGGCGGACCTGAGCTGAGCGGAGGTAGTGGAAACTGGAGTTTGAGACGCTCAGCTGCGACCTGCGGAGCGGAGCGGACCGCATGTAGTGTGTTTTTGGCGTAAGCCTGCACCAGGGCAACATGGACACACTCCTCAAGCGGGCCAGGCATGGTCGAAGCACAAGTTCGTCCCGCGCCAAGCGGGCCAACCTCGAACCTTATCCGTAGGCCGAGAGAGGAAGCAGAAGTCATCCTGATCCAGAGCTGCTTCTCCACCATTCCAGGCGGTTCCACCCAGAGGTAAAAAGGCGAGCCAAACTTTTAAACACCAGCTTTTGTGCTAACAAAGCCACGATTAACTGGTCCAGAATGTTTAAACACACAATATCACTCAAATGTTTGTGTAATAAAGAGAAATTGTTGTTTGCACACGGTAATAAAGTCTCAACTTAGCCAAAATGTTCTGTGTCCAGACTTAACATTAAAGGGAAAACCCCACCATTTTTTAAAACAAACAGTGTCAATAAAGAGTGCGGGGGTTGTCTCACACAACCGGTCAACCCCACTCTAATAAGTCACTGTCATTCAAAGGGCCCAAGGAGCCCACACGGTGGGGGGGTCTGCCTGTCTCGGGAAGACTCTGTCTCTCACAGAGGGCTGGCTGAGCCCTCAGGCGAACAGGTCGGGAGGGGCTGTTCACACACCCCTACCCCTCCTGAGTCATGTTGCTCACCAGGTAAACATGCCCTCCAGACTCGCTACGCGGGCGGGGGCCTGGGCAGCGTGCAGCCCGTCACATTGGGTCATGAAAACCGTGATTTACGGCTACAGTTTTCCAGACGGCCACCTCCATTTTCCGGGGTGATCACGTCAACAATAAGCCAGACTCGGGCGCCCATTCTAAGGGAGGAAATTTGCTCACTGCTGCAAAAAGGTGTGGTCAGGACTGTCCCTTCTCACGAAATAAACAAAGGTTACTTCAGCAAGTACTTTGTTGTCCCAAAACAAGGGGGCGGTTTGAGGCCGATTCTGGATTTGAGATGCTTGAACAAACATCTACGTTCATTCAAATTCAAAATGCTGACGTTAAAGCAGGTGATCCACTCGGTTCGGCCGAGAGATTACTCATGCACGGTGGACTTAAAAGATGCTTATTTGCATATCAGCATTCTGAGCAGCCACAGAAAATTCCTACGCTTTGCATTCAAGAACACTGCCTTCGAATTCCAGGCACTCCCTTTCGGGCTCTCGACCGACCCCCGGGTATTCATGAAATGCCTAGAAGCGGCCCTGATCCCCGTGAGGTCCCAAGGCGTCCGAGTCCTGGACTATCTGGACGATCTGCTCATTTTAAGGGACTCCAAGGAATAGGCAAAGTCTCACACAGCTCGAGTCGTGTCACACCTGCAGGCTCTAGGCTTTGTGATAAACTCAGAGAAAAGTCGTCTGACCCCGTCCACGGTCACGGTTTTCCTAGGACTGGAGATGGACTCTGTTCTGTACAGAGCAAGGCTCTCAGAGAAACGGGTTTTAGACCTCCAACTCTGCTTGGCGCATTTCCAACTAGGCAAAACTGTGTCTCTCAGGCTTTGTCAGAGACTACTAGGCCTCTTGGCAGCGGGTATTGTGTCTACCCCTCTGGCTCTATTACGCATGTGCATTTTCAAATGTGGCTCCACAGGCAGCAGCGCGCCCCCAACCACAAACGAGGGGGAGGAAGGTCAGCTCAGACTGCATGAAAGCCCTGTAGTCGTGGAGAAACCCCGCAGTGTTCATCACAGGCGTCTCTCTGGGCAACGTGTTATCTCGGGTCCTGGTCACAACAGACGCCTCAAAGTCAGGCTGGGGGAGTCTTTGCCGGAACCAGCATGCACGGGGTGTCTGGTCCCGGCAAGAGACCCAGCTCCACATAAATTATCTGGAACTTTCAGCTGTATTCCTCTCGCTGAAACACTTCCACAGAAGGGGCCTGATCACACACCAGTACTTTCTGATAAAATCAGACAACAGGTGTACGGTAGCCCACATCAACAGGGAGGGGGGGACACGTTCCCCAGCTCTCCTGAGACTGACACAAGCTCTGCTTGAATGGTTCATTTCACGGATCCTGTCCCTCAGGGCGACTCACGTGCCAGGGGAGCTGAACTACGGGGCGGATGCACTCTCGAGGGGTGCTTCCCTCCCGCAGAATGGCGTCTGCACACACGTATTGTGAACCAGATCTGGACACAGTACGGGAAAGCAGATGTAGATCTCTTTGCTTGCAGAAAAAATACTCATTGTGTCCTGTTCCACTCCATACTGGACTCGAACGTACCATTGGGGATGGATGCGCTCGCGCACGAGTGGCCAGCGGGGAAACGTTACTACGCCTTCCCCCCGTTCCTCTGATCCAGGCAACGCTGGAGCGTGCCTGCAGGGGGACCCTCTCACTGATCCTGGTGGCCCCCAGGTGGTCAAAGAAGGTCTGGTTTACAGAAGTGATCTTACTCCTAGCAGGAACATCGTGGCAGCTGCCCCCACACAGGGACCTGCTGACTCAGGCCCACGGGCAGGTCTGGCATATACGCCCATCCCTATGGCAGCTTTGGATCTGGTTGCTGAGAGGGACCGGCTGATGGCCTCTGGCCTGCCAAGTAATGTAATAAACATGATACAGGGAGCATGAGCAATGTCTACACAGACACTCTATGCGCACGAAAGTGGCATATTTTTGAGATATGGTGCCTGGAAAGGAATTAACTCCTTATTCCTATAACCTAGCTCAGCTTCTCACCTTCCTCCAGGACCTGCTGGAGAAGTGCTGCACCTTTTCCACCATGAAGGTCTTCCTGTCCGCCATCTCGGCGTGCCATGAGGGGTGGGGAGGCAAATCTCCCGGTGCCCACCCTCTCATGATACGGTTCATGAGGGGTGTGCTGAGAAAAAGGCCTCCAAGCAGAGTTCTGGCCCCTCTATTGGGACCTGTCCCTCATGTTGGATGTACTCTGTGATCCTCCATTCGAGCCTCTTCGGAGCATTAAGATGGACTTATTGTCTTATAAGACAGCATTACTCCTAGCTCTGTGCTCAGCCAAGCATGTGAGTGACCTCCGCGCGTTATCCGTGCACCCAATGTGCACCCAGTTCGCACAGGATGGGTCAAGAGTCACCCTGCGTCCAAACCCTGCATTTGTACCAAAGGTCCCAACATTGTCTTACAAAAGTCTGGGTTTTGAACTGTCAGCTTTCTCTCCCCCCGTTGTTCTGAATGCAGAACAGAGGCATCTAAATGCGCTCTGCCCTGTCAGGGCCTTGAGTATTTACATGGAGAGGACTGGCAGTTATCGGAGCTGTGGCCGCAAGGTTGTTGGTGCCTGTCGTGGTGGCAACCCTCGAACCCGGTGGTGGACACCGGCAGTGAGGGATGCTGTCAGGCTGAAGAAGGAGTCCTATTGGGCCTTTTTGGCTTGTGGGACCCCGGAAGCAGCTGATAGGTACCGGCAGTCCAAGCGGCATGCGGCTCGGGTGGTTGCTGAGGCAAAAACTCGGGCGTGGGAGGAGTTCGGAGAGGCCATGGAGAATGACTTCCGTACGGCTTCGAGGCGATTCTGGTCCACCATCCGGCGTCTCAGGGGGGGAAAGAGGTACGCGACCAACACCATTTATGGTGGGGGTGGCGTGCTACTGACCTCAACTCGGGATGTTGTGAGTCGGTGGGCGGAATACTTCGAAGACCTCCTCAATCCTACTGGCACGTCTTCCACTGAGGAAGCGGAGCCTGGGGACTTTGGGTCGGGTTCTCCGATCTCTGGTGCTGAGGTCGCCGAGGTGGTTAAAAAGCTCCGCGGTGGCAAGGCTCCGGGGGTGGATGAGATTCGCCCGGAGTTCCTTAGGGCTCTGGATGTTGTAGGGTTGTGTTGGCTTACGCGACTCTGCAATATCGCGTGGACATCGGGGGCAGTTCCCTTGGATTGGCAGACTGGGGTGGTGGTTCCCCTATTCAAAAAGGGGGACCGTAGGGTGTGTTCCAACTATAGGGGGATCACACTCTTAAGCCTCCCTGGTAAGGTCTATTCAGGGGTTCTGGAGAGGAGGGTCCGTCGGATAGTCGAACCTCGGATTCAGGAGGAGCAGTGTGGTTTTCGTCCTGGTCGTGGAACACTGGACCAGCTCTACACCCTCAACAGGGTCCTGGAGGGTGCGTGGGAGTTTGCCCAACCAGTTTACATGTGCTTTGTGGACTTGGAGAAGGCATTCGACCGCGTCCCTCGGGGGGTTCTGTGGGGGGTACTCCGGGAGTATGGGGTACCAGGCCCATTGATATGGGCTGTTAGGTCCCTGTACGACCGGTGTCAGAGCTTGGTCCGCATTGCCGGCAGTAAGTCAGGCTCGTTTCCAGTGAGAGTTGGACTCCGCCAAGGTTGCCCTTTGTCACCGATTCTGTTCATAACTTTTATGGACAGAATTTCTAGGCGCAGCCAAGGTGTTGAGAGGATCCGTTTTGGTGGCCTTAGAATCGCTTCTCTGTTTTTTGCAGATGATGTGGTCCTACTGGCTTCATCAGTTCGTGATTTACAACTTTCACTGGAGCGGTTTGCAGCCGAGTGTGATGCGGCCGGGATGAGGATCAGTTCCTCCAAATCCGAGGCCATGGTCTTGAGCCGGAAAAGGGTAGCATGCCCTCTCCGGGTCGGGGAGGAGGTCCTGCCCCAAGTGGAGGAGTTTAAGTATCTCGGGATCTTGTTCACGAATGAGGGAAAACTGGAGCGTGAGATCGATAGGCGGATAGGTGCAGCGTCCGCAGTGAAGCGGGCGCTGTACCGGTCTGTCGTGGTGAAGAGAGAGCTGAGTCAAAAGGCAAAGCTCTCAATTTACCGATCGATCTACGTTCCCACCCTCATCTATGGTCATGAGCTTTGGGTTATGACCGAAAGAACAAGATCTCGGATACAAGCGGCTGAAATGAGTTTTCTCCGCAGGGTGGCTGGACTCTCCCTTAGAGATAGGGTGAGAAGCTCAGTCATCCGGGAGGGACTCGGAGTAGAGCCGCTGCTTCTCCACATCGAGAGGAGCCAGTTGAGGTGGCTCGGGCATCTGGTTAGGATGCCTCCTGGACGCCTCCCTGGTGAGGTGTTCCGGGCATGTCCCACCGGGAGGAGACCCAGAGGAAGACCCAGGACGCGCTGGAGGGACTATGTTTCTCGGCTGGCCTGGGAACGCCTTGGGATTCCCCCGGAGGAGCTGCTCCAAGTGGCTGGGGAGAGGGAAGTCTGGGCCTCCCTACTTAGGCTGCTACCCCCGCGACCCGACCCCGGATAAGCGGAAGAAGATGGATGGATGGATGGATGGACTGGCAGTTGGCGAAAAACAGACCAGCTGTTTATATGTTTTGCTAAACCCGCCGTTGGCAGGGCCCTGTTGAAACAGCGCCTCTTCCACTGGGTGACAGAGGCCATTTCCAGGGCATACAGCAGTAAAGGTCAGCAGGTGCCCAGTGGGGTACATGCTCACTCGATTCGAGGCATAGCTACTTCCTGGGCCTTATTCAGGGGTGTCTCAGTAGCAGATATCTGTGTAGCTGCAAACTGGTCATCTCCAAACACGTTTGTGAAACATTACAGCCTTGATGTCACTGTACGTGACTTAACCCAAGCTGTTCTCTCTAGCACAGGGATTTGAACAGCTAACGCCTGTGGCTTAAGGCCAAAACATTCTCATAAGCATGTGCGTAGCCAGGGGCGGTTCGCCCGGTTCGAACGAACCGCCCACTTTGCCTATGAAGTCCCATCTAGTCATTCTATGAGGGGTGGTTCGTTCGTTTATAAATGTGGACCTTAAAATATAGACACGTCCTGGTAGCTCACTGGAAACGCATTACTTTGCCTATGAAGTCCCAACTAGTCATTCTATGAGGGGCGGGCGGTTTGTTTATAATAAATGTGGAGCTCAAAATTGCACATGTCCTGGTGGATCACCGGGTAACGCATTGCGCCTTAGCTGCTCCTAACCTTATCTAGATCTCGTGGGTTCGATTCCCACAAGGTATGACTTTTTTCTAAAAATTTTAGACTATTTATTCATTCCAGATTAAAAAAACTTTATGCTTTATTTCTTGTTGTTTTGTAAATACAGGTAACCCCCCACTTACGACTCCATCGACCTACGAACAACGGGACCTACGAACATATCCTATTTAATAAAAATATGAAATTACTGTATTATAAAATAAAATAAAAAAGTTTTTTTTTTGTGTTTAAATGTTCTTAATTTCATGTGTACATCACTTTGTTGCAGCTGTGGTTGTTTTAAAGGCTTTATAAATAATAATTATGATAAAAAAGATCATTTCTGATCATTTTTGAGCAATCTTGGGCAACAGGAAGTAGGTCTTCAGTTTACACGGTCACAAATTAATGTAGAACACCGGACGCCATTTTAGGTTCAGTCACTGGGGTCTCCGGTCACAGAACAACAATCAACGCATGGCAACCTAAGATGTCGGCTTTGACCATCTCAAAGTAAGAAAATATATTTTTATTTATTCTGTAAATGTGAATAGCAATGTTTAACATTACAGTACACTACTGTACATGCTTAAATGTGTGCGCGCGCTCCGTTAGCATGATAAATAAAGGTTGAATGAATGAATGAATGAATAATTAAAAAAAAAAAAAATTTCACCCCCTACCTACGGCAGAATCGAGCTGCGAACCGTTCTTAGGTCCCGAACTCGTTCGTAACACGGGGGTTCCCTGTAGTTTTCTTGTGTTTTTTTAATCTGGAATGAATAATAAAAATAAAAAAAACGTTGTCCCATGTGGGAATTGAACCCATAAGGTTCGGAACGGCGAGCCAACGCTCTTCTTACTGAGCTATCGAGGCATGCTTATCTGAAAAGGTCCAGATTTCTTTTAAACGAACCGCCCCTAATGAAATTCTGGCTATGCCTCTGTCATAAGCATGCACTTTCGGGGCATGATTGGATGTTTCCATGTTGTCTGTTGCACCGAGTGGACTGACTGATAGGGAACTGGAGGTTATGCACCATAACCAATGTTACCTGAAGGAAGGGAACAAGGTGCAACACATTTTGGCCCCTCCATTGCCCAAGCTCGGTGAAGTGCGTGTAGAGGACGATCATGGGCAGTCACCGTCTCTTATACCTGGGGGGCGGGGCCCCCTGGGTGACACTGACGCCCATTTTTTGTCTTAAAAGATGTGATTGTATTGCTTTAGGTGAACTGCGCGGGGGCGCAATTCCCATGTTATCTGTTGCACCTTGTTCCCTTCCTTCAGGGAACATTGGTTATGGTGCATAACCTCCAGTTTTGCGTCTGTGTAAAGAACGGAGCTGATGCGCCTTGTTTCTCTGTGGGAGGAAGCAGTTTGAGGATATGGTGGCAGGCTAGACGAGGCATCTAAGTATAGTTTTGTGTGTGTGTGTGTGTGTGTGTGTGTGTGTGTGCGCGCATGTGTTCATGTTGCGTGAATGGGTTTGTATGAAGGTTTTGGGGGGGCTACTTTCTATTTACAGCTCAGCCTGTGGGAGATGTTCAAGTCCAACAGAAAGGGCAAGGGGGGGAAGGGGAGGGCCATGGGAAGACCTCCGCTCAGGCTTGCGTGTCGTCCTCTTCTGGACTCTGAGCACTTTGTGTGTGCACGTGTGTGAAGATGTGTAGTTGTGAGTGCATACATAGCATGTTGTGTCAAGTTGTTGAGAATAGTCTCGGTGCATAAGTGAAACAACATGATGACACTCTTGAATGCACGGGCGCGCACAGATCTGGGGAAGTTGTCTAACAAGACTAGCATTTTCCTCATGGCTCCCTTTGTTTACAAAGTTCTTCTGTTCCTTCTGACTCAGGATTTTCAGAGAGGAAGTAGCATCAAAGACAGTACAACAAATTTTATTTGACCATAAGTAAGGAATGGCTTTAGATACTTTAAAACTATGCAGCATGGTGATGTGGGGCACTGAAGAAAAAAGAAAACCCTGATTCATATCTAAAATAAAATAAAAAAGTCTTCCCCAGGCATGGATTTCTTAAGCTGCTCTGAGCTATACATGTGTGTAAACCTCATAAATATGATGTGTCCTTTGAAGTGAGTGTGAGTACATTCTTGTCTTGGGTGTGTTTATGATGGACTGGGGAATCTTAACCTGGGAGTACCCCATCTCTAGCCTGATGACAGCTGGGATTGCCCCCTGCTCCCCCATGGCCCTGACCAGGGTAAATATATTTTAGTCCTATTTCTGTTCATGCACAAAGCAAAAGAAAGGCGACTGAAGTAAAAGCGTTAGGCCATTTGTCGCCTCAAAGCTGGTAACTAAAAAAAATGTACCATTTTCCATTTCTAATGATTGAGTGACTCGTGCTTAAACTTTTTGTTGGTGTATTCATCAATCTAAATAAGGTGTCAATAAATGAATTAAAAAAACAATATATAACATGTCCGAATTCCCTATTTCTTATTATGTCCTCATAAGCTATTGGGAACGGCGGTTTCAAATTTTACCAGCTGCAATCTCCATGATGCAATGAGGCACAAAAACTTTTTTTTTTTTAACACAACCTTTAATTTTAATTTTAACTCTACAGTATATTTGAAGGTGATTGTATTGGGACATTTTGTTGGTTTAGACGTGCTAAGTTGCAGCAATCAGGCACTTTGCCCTTTGTAATAACTTGTTTCCATTGACTAGTTTTTTATTTTTTTATTGCCAGAAGGTTACAGCCTGTTGTATGTGTGTTCTTATTACAAGGGGTCATGCTAGCAAAACCTAAATATACACAACACACGATGTCTCCCTCTCTGCCTCACTCACTCTCTCTCTCTCTTCCTCCATATCTCCCACTCTGCCTTTCACCCTTCTTTCATTTGATCCTGGGACAGAGCCCTCATGTGAAACTTTGCGTGGTTTTTTTTTTTTGTACTTTTCTCTGCTCTTCAGATTTTCAACTGTTCAGAATGACTTTGCATACAGCAGACACATTGTTCGTGCCATGTGGAAAACCTTTGTTTAGTCTGCTGTGTGCTTTTGACAAAGGCTTTCTAGATTGTATATAGTCTTGGACAGGCAACGGTGCAACTACCATCGGCACTAAAAGGGATACTTGCCAAATCTCTACTAAACACTGACAACGTATTTTCAAAGATCTTCTCCTTCACTGTAAGTAAATCATTTTATAACAATGACATAAAGGCTCCCTTTCAGAAGCAGATTTTTTCCACAAGGCTAAGGCAGTAATATCACTTTGCATGTCATAAAGTACATCCACTGTTTGTGTCACTTCAAATATCTTGTTTGCTGCTGTAATGGCAAACCTGACCTGATGCCTCAGTGTTTGGGACTGTTTCTGAAACAATCTTAGTCTCCACACTGACACACTGATGTGTACTAATATACATGGGTCTTTGTTCCTTACATTGATGAGAACAAAATGACTTCATTGAATTTGTTTAAATAGATGTAGAGCAACTAGGACCCTCTGTTTAGTGTGGCCAATGTTTATTGGGGCAGTTTTCTTTTAATAAAGCAGAAAATTTAATCTGTTGTGTAAAAAGAAATCTGAACACAATTTCAATTAGATCAGACGACTTTCCAACTCCTAGTTTTTTACAGCCCATTCTTCTATTTTGCCAAAATATCATTGTAAAGTTTAAACAAGGAAATTCTTTAATTAGATGCATATTTGTTCACAGGGAAACACATCTCTTGCTCTTTAGTTACAGGCAGAATAAATTAGGTTGGATATGGGCTGTTGTGCTGGCATTTGTCAGAGATGAGAAAAAACAAGACATGGACAGTTTTAAAATACAGTTTTTTTTAATCTGTGAAAAAAAAAACAGAAAGTGGGCAGCTGTTAAGATGAAAAGCAAAAAGGAAAGAGAGAAAGAAACGAGATGGTGCAGAAACAAAACCCTGTGACAATGTAAAGGGACTGAAAAATCAAACATACACTTGGTCAAACACGTGCATGCATGTCTTAGTTCACATTGATGGCAGGAATGAGCTTACTTATGGAAACAAGCTCATAAATTTAAAAAAAAGTTTTTGTCTATATAAATTGTCAGAGCAACACAGTTTGTTCAACAGCCTCATATTGCCTTTAACATAGAGCTGTAGTATATTCTGTTTGTCATTCAGTCAGCGTTCTCCACAAGAATATGGACATTAACGAAAATGTGTGTAAAATCTGTTATTAAGTGACAAAATGAAACACTATACCAAACTGTTTCTTGGGTTCTTTGAAGAACCTTTGCTAAAGGACAAAATAATAAAACTGAAGAAATCAGGAATCTGCAATGCTGAATACTCTAAGGGAAGGTGGGTGGACTGCAGTGAACAAGGGAGCTATGAGGTCCTGATGCAAAAAGAGCACTACTACCTTCTTGTGGAGTGACAGGCACATTTTCTTGACACCAATTACCTGCAGTGGATATTGTGCTTGTGTGTAGACTCACCACTACTGAGTAGCTTCTTGTCTTACTGCAGGTGAAAACACTGCCTGATTGTGCACTGCAACTTGGATTATCATTCAATTTGTCCTTTGTTTAATGATTTTTCTTACCATGATTTAAATACATTTTGTTCTGCTGTGATATATCATATCATATCCTGTTTTCCTTTGTCTTAATATTTTGTCAACTTTGAAAACTGATAGAACATTGTGGTGACAAAATATTGTATACGGTACATGTATTTCAGTCGTGGAATTATTGTTTTTGTTGTTGTTCTGTATTGTTGCTTAGTTTAATGTTTAAATCCATGCTTTACTACTCGGTTCGTATTTTAGGTTTGCTTATTGATGTCTCAATGTGTAGGGTTTTGCCCACATAACCCTGGATATTTTTAACATATTTTTCTTGTTGTGTTTGTACCTCCTGTCCACACACAAATTGAGATTTTGGGAAGGGAAAGTGATACCTTTTACAACCCTTTCCAAAATTGAGATTTTTACTGCTTTCTGTGTTTGTGTGTGAACATCAAATACAGAGTTTTTCAGATTCAGTGTTGTAGCAGCCTATTTTATGCATGTCTTTCTCTTGTGCAGTAGACAGTAAAGCTTTTTTTTTTATAACCATTTGTTTTGTTTTATCCTGACCAGGTTACCTGTAAACACTGTGTGCTGAAAAGTGAGGAAAAAAATATTTAAGTGGTTTAAAACCCCTCACAAAATTTCAGACAACCGTTAGCCAAGCTAAACATGCTCACGTTATGTATTTTCATATTTGGTCGTGTTGCTGTTCTCAACAGAAGTGGTCTGGCACAGGTATCTTAGTATTTTTGATGAAACGTGTTGATGGGAAAGATACTTAAAC
>JBBPBX010026401.1:19869-33046 GCA_038048925.1 Garcialebias charrua | reverse complement strand
TTAAATTTGTTCATTTTTTTACAAAAGAAACACAATACAAGACAATCCCATTAATGATACGTACACAATGTAAAAAAATGAAAGGAAGCAGAAAGAAGAATAAATCTTATTATATCTGCCCCTTCTTATTATATCTGCCCTGGTTGAAGAACTCGAAACGGTCCATCATACAAAGGCTGTAGTGGTGTCCTGTGTGCATCAAATCAGCCCAACTTTTGATGCAAAATGGCCAGATCTGTGGGCATTCCACTGATACATGCCATGAGCCTTCTTGTTGTCACCAACATGGTGGTGGATCCTAGAATCCACAAGTGTTGCCTAGCAGCTGACTTAGAACTGGTGCGGAGCAGGGGAATTCTCTCAAATCACTTCCATCTTATGGTCTAGTTCATAAATCAGCTGATTTTGAGTCCTCGTAGCACAAACCAAACCTTCACAGAAACTCTGCAGTTTTGTCATGGCCGAAACTGCTGCTGGTGTCTTCTTCAAAAGCCGATAACATAGGAATCCACCGATGCCAAAAAGCAGGAACCCTGCTATCATGATTCCAATTATATAAACATATTTGTCATCCTCCTGAGGACAAAGTGGAAAGACATATCAGCTCCTACACTCCCCACGGATCCATGACGTATCTTGCAGCTTGAGTCTCAGCGGGACATGAGGGCTCTCCAGGACCCTATCGCTTTGTTGAAAAGATTGTCGACGGCATTGAAAGCCCAGCTCACAAGATCCATACTAGTATTTTTTGTTCGGAAGATGTATAACAGGAGCTACGAGACACAGACAGAGAGCAAAGAAGCAGGAGGAAGAAGAGAACAGGGGAGGGAGAGAAAAGGCGTCCGCCTTGTGCGAGAGCAGAAAAAAAAACCTCCTTGTATACTGTCTGGCGCAGATCTTCGAGACCGGGCTCCAATGAAACATCTGTGACAGCCTATTGTGAACTCTGCCCTTGCAAGTAAACTGGGTTGAAAAAAATCTTCTGTCATTGTGCGTGGCTTTTCTTACCGTAAGTAGATAATACAAGGATATTTTTAGCCAACAGAAAGGTCATCCTATGTAAAACTATTGCCAAATAGCTCGCTGTGGCGACCCCTGCAGAAAGTCCAATCCTTTTGTTTTTCATTAACTTTTGCCATAATCAAATCACTTTTTTCCATACTTTGTTTTTTTACTTTAAAAAAATTACACTAGCCAGAAATGTTCATTAAAGTGGACCCTACCATTCTTGGCAAAATTACCGGTAGTGACATTTTTACACTTGTGATTTTAAATGTAAAATTTCACTAATTAAAGTTTTTAAAGTTTCATTTTGGCACGTGTGAGTGAGTTAGCATGCTAAAGTTAGTGTTAAGGTAAGAAACGTTAGCACGCTAACATTAGCATGTAGTTAAAGAGTTGTCCAAGAACCCGTAGAGATATTAAAATGTTGTATCTTTGGTTTGTTTGTTTTTGTCTTAAGCTTTTGTTGTCGTTAGCCAGTATAAACTGTCACTATGGCTTTGCAGCACTGCATAATTAAAATGTAACCAAACAAAACCACAGTGGTGTTAAAGAAAAGCGAAGCAACTTAACACGAGTGGAAAAATAAAAAGTTACAATTAAGGGCTGGGCTTGCTGCTCTTTAACAAACAAACATTTACAATCCATTCAGTGTTTTGTCACAAGTCAAACGTGTTTAGGATGTACAGAAAGGGATCGAGCACTTTCTAGTGACTGATTGGTTACAGATTTCTCAAAACGTGACAAAGAGCTTAGTCTGTACAGCTCAAGTGTCGTGTTTTCATCAGACAGGTCTGTAGCCGATGGTCCTGGGAAAACCTTAAAGAATGTGAACTTAGGAGAGTTCCTCCGCTCAGGGTGTGCCCCAAACTTCAGGATAATGAAATACACATGGAGACTGAGCCCACTGCAGGCCAACAGTCAAAAGATACAGGATATTCTCCCCATTTGTCACAGCAAAGTAAGATGTTTTGTTTTTTATGTGAACCAAAAAGCACCTGAAAGGTGACGTGTGGTTACTTACCACGTGCAGAAGCTTCAGGACATCAACAAACCTGCACGAAGAAGAAAATGAAGTTAAATAAACATGTCATTTAAATGTTTTTGTCATGTTTTTATCTGTCCAACACCATTTTCTGTTTTGTCATTGTACTTTTTTAGCTGGGCTGTTATTTTCTCATGGCACTGTTTGATTATGACCCATTTACAGGCGTTTCTAGAATTAGAAGCATGTTTCCAAAACATTTATGGTTTATTAATTTAGGTACAAAAATTATATACAGTATACAGAATATATTTTTTATTTCTAAAATTAAAAGAACTTAATCTCCAAAACATAGATCGTAATCCTTTAAACCAAACTTATCTGAACAGATCAATACCATCAGCTGTGTGCTAGAAAACACGAGTCCCTGTTTGCTTTGAAAAGGAAAACAAAAAGAACTTACACACTCTCAGAGGACATGATTTCTGTAGCGATGTGTTGTATATTGCTTTTCTTTGTTGCAATCTGCACCTAGGAAAGTTGCAAAAACATATTACATTTTTGTGTAACAGACTGGACGACTGGCATCAATCAGTACAGTAAAATAAATCCATGCACAGCATCAACTACTGGTGCACAATATCAGTTACAAATACAGTAACAGTTTTTCATATAAAACAAATGCTGTTTGACGATTCACTTTGATAAATGCATTCTGTAAATTTTACAGTGAAAACTCCTCACCGTGCTTCCTTCTGGCTGCTCAGGGTCACCTTTACTTGACACAGAACTGCTGTCTTCTTCATCCTCCTCATCTGAGGTGTTGGCTCCGGAGTCATCCTCTGAGAAGGTGTCATCAAAGACAGCTACCTCCTCATCGCCTGAACATCTGATGAAAGGGTACACAAATATGGTGAAAACAACCTGCAGGCTGAAATGCAAACATAACATGCCCCTGAGAACATTATTTTAAAAAAATACCTAATATAGCACTGACAAGGTTAACACACATGCACACACACACACAGGTGCTGGTCATAAAGTTAGAATATTGTGAAAAAGTTGATTTATTTCAGTAATTCCATTCAAAAAGTGAAACTTCTATATGATATTCATTCATTACACACAGACTGATATATTTCAAAAGTTTATTTCTTTTAATGTTGATGATTATAACTGACAACTAATGAAAACCCCAAATTCAGTATCTCAGAAAATTAGAATATTACTTAAGACCAATAAAAAATTTAAAAAAAAAAAGATTTTTAGAAATGTTGGCCAACTGAAAAGTATGAACATGAAAAGTATGAACATGAAAAGTATGAACGTGAAATGTATGAGCATGTACAGCCCTCAATACTTAGTCGGGGATCCTTTTGCCTGGATGCAGCAATGCAGCGCAACTGCAGCTGTTTGGAGTGATGTTTTTCTATGATATTAGTGCTTAGTGTATTGTTAGCGAATGTTTTTCTTAGTTCATATCTTGGATGTTATTACTGTTCTTCTCACATTTTATTGTTGGATGAAACTGGGACCCTGTGTACATAATCTCGTTTCATCACATGTTCCACATGTGGTGCAAATGACAATAAAGATTCTCTGACTCTCTGACTCTGTGACATGGAGTGGATCAGTCTGTAGCACTGCTCAGGTGTTATGAGAGCCCAGGTTGCTCTGATGTGGCCTTCAGCTCTTCTGAATTGTTGGGTCTGGTGTATCACATCTTCTTCACAATAGCTCATAGGTTTTCTATGTGGTTAAGGTCAGGCAAGTTTGCTGGCCAATTAAGAACAGGGATGCCATGGTCCTTAAATCAGGTACTGGTAGATTTGGCACTGTGTGCAGGTGCCAAGTCCTGTTGGAAAATGAAATCTGCCTCTTCATAAAGTTGGTCAGCAACAGGAAGCATGAAGTCTCTAAAACTTCCTGGTAGAAAGAAGTGTTGACCTTGAACCTCAGAAAACACAGTGGACCAACACCAACAGATAACATGGCACCAAACCATCACTGACTGTGGAAACTTGACATTGGACCTCAAGCAACGTGGATTATGTGCCTCTCCTCTCTTCCTCCAGACTCTGGGACCTTGATTCAATACTTCAATAGTGTCTTGACAAAAGGATTGCGACAGCTGAAACTCCTTGTCTTGCATATATCTGTGCGTGGTGGTTCTTGAAGCACTGACTCCAGCTGCAGTCCACTCTTTGTGAATCTCCCCCACATTTTGGAATGGGTTTCATTTCACAATCCTCTCCAGGGTCCAGTTATCCTTATTACTTGTACTTTTTTTTTCTACCACATCGTTTCTTTCCCTTCACCTCTCTATTAATGTGCTTGGACACAGAGCTCTGTGAACAGACAGTCATTACCTTTTGTGTCTTGCCCTCCTTGTGCAAGGCGTCAATGGTTGTCTTTTGGACAACTGTCAAGTCAGCAGTCTTCCCAATGATTTTGTAGCCTACAGAACTAGACTGAGACCATTTAAAGGCCTTTGCAGGTGTTAATAGAGTCAATTAGCTGATTAGAGCGTGGCACCAGCCGTCTTCAATATTGAACCTTATCACAATATTTTAATTTTCTGAGATACTGAATTTGGGAGTTTCATTAGTTGTCAGTTATAATCATCAACATTAAAATAAATAAACTTTTGAAATATATCAGTCTGTGTGTAATGACTGAATATAATATACAAGTTTCACTCTTTGAATGGAATTACAGAAATAAAATCAACTTTTTCATGATATTCTAATTTTATGACCAGCACCTTTATATTTGTGACTGTACTGAAAGATGGCAAGTGGTTTAAAATTAAAACGGTTGCCTCAGCACATTATCTGAAAGAGACTGTTGAGAGATGCTGTGGCAAAAACGATACATGCCGATACTGAGAGAAGAACATCTCAACTGTGTGTTTTTATACATTATCAAAATGTTGGGCATAACAACTCAATAATTAGAGACGATTCTTTACCACGGTGAAATTATCAGAACATGTCATATCACTAAGTCTTACTTTTCCTCACAAAAAGAAACAAGAAGGAACATTTGTTAAGATAAATGATGATACATATTGCTAACATAACCCCTAAGATTGGTCCAGTTAGTCAGGAAGCAGCGGTCTGACTAAATTATATAAATTACAACACACTGCTGAATTAACCTTCTAACTGTAAAATTATTGTTTTTAATGAGAAAACTGCCAAAGTGCACCGTGATTTTTCAACCCCCCATGATTTTGAGAGAAAGCACAACATGGAGAACAACAATGCCCTGCAGAAAGGTTAAAGGTTAAAGAGCAGAAAGTCGTCCTGTTTACAAATGTTTTTCCATTCAACTGTGACCGTTATCTGTTTGAGACCTACCGGTACTTGGTGTTTTTAAGATACGTTTTTCTCAGCTCGAACCACAGAAAGATGACATATTAGTCTACAAAAACAAAACCAGTCTTTTTTTGTTTTCTTTCCACTTCCTGTTGCTCAGTTCTTAGTTTTAACAGAAATTATATGCACAAGGACAAAACCAGAATTACAAAAAAAAAAAAGTACAACGTAAAACCTTACGCCAAACAGTGATGACTATACTGTATTTATAGATGCAAATTATTGGTCAAGAACTTGTCTTGTAATGAAAACAAATGAAATTCTGCTTTTTACAAAGACATGTTTCCTACACGGTGTGTGGTTATATGTTTGTCAGCTAAATTATTAACAATTCTTGCAAAAATGTTACTAAACTTTGGCAAGAGGTGAAACAAATGTACAAGTGGACATTCAGTTTAAACATACTGATCAGTGGAGTATCTCGTCATAAAATGCCTCTTTAGATGGACTGGTTTTGGAAACTTGAATTCTTTCAAATTGTTTAATTATGCAGTGAAATCTGGTAGAACTCAGTCTTTTGACAGGATTGTTCCTTTAAGGGGCGTCATTTCAGTGAGCTGTTAGTATCTGAGTAAACATGCAGAACTGCATTGTAACGGTGGAAATCACCTCGTCAAACAAAAAGAAATACACCCAGCACAGATGTACTACTAAACACTCATAAACAGGCATTTTAACTTTTCCCCTTGTCTAAAGGTTTTATATCATTGGTGCTGCCTAATGTAATAATTTGTTTTATTTGATCCTTTTGTGTGAAGTTAACTGGGTCAGTTATTCAACACCAGAAAGGTTGTGTGAGCATGCATGTTGTCACACTTGTCAATCTTCCCTCCCTGGAATCTGCAACATTGTTGCCACCTGTCATAGTCCAAATATGTATTCAAATGAACACTTCTGAGAAGAACGACACATTTAACAGTTAGGTAAAATAAGATATACCTGTCAAACTCCATTGGTGGTCGAATCAGCAGTGAGTTTTTCATGAGGGACAAATATGGCTCCTGCTCCTCATAAATGCTCTCAGAATCATTCGCGGGGCTTGGCTGGGTCTTTCTGTATGTAGCCGGTGAAGGAGACATCGAGTTTTCTAAAAGCACATTCTCGTAGTCCGATATCTCATCATAGATGGCCGAGTTGTCATAGACTGGATCTTCATTGTATCCGGCAGTAAACTCATCTCCATCAACGCTCTGTTCCACCCATAGTAGCTGGGGAGAGTCTTTAGGTTCTACCCCGGGATGTTCAGGGAAGCGCTGATGTGCATCACAATCCTTGTGCGCACTTCCATTGAAATCAATCGCAGAGTGGTATGGATTCTTCTCATCTCCTTTTGTTGTCTTCTTCTTGCGACGTTTCAAATCCAGGATCTTCCGTAAGGTTTTCACCTTGTGTCCATCAGAGCTCTGCAAGTCAGCTGAAGAAAAGGACTTGGATTTCTTCGTTGGGCTGAAGCGAGAGTGCTTGATGCTTCCACTGGACGTCTCAACTGGAGGCGACGGCAGCTCCCTTGTCATCATCTCCTTCAATGCACCATTGTATAAAGTATTGACTTGCCTGGCCTTGAGGTCTAGTGATTCACCTACTTCTTTCTTCTCAGTGGGTTCAATGAATCGCCTCAAAACCACTGAGCTGTTGTGTCTACGAGGCTTCATTTGAGATGCTTGACCCGCCCTGCTCACCTCTGCTGCTGGAGTCATGATGGAGGTCTTGCTGAGCTCTGTCTCATTAAGAAAAGTGCAAGAAGGACTGGGATGTGTTCCCTCCTTATCATCTCTCACTTTCTTCTGCATCTCTTCATTCTTTTTGCTGATAGATTCCTTTATCTTACAGGGCTGTGTGTTCAAAACTTGCATCCTTGCATGCTCCACATCCTCAGATAGTCTTTGAGCAGCAGAGGTGGGTGCTTTTGTAGCATCAGGCAGCAAGGGCTTTTTCCTGGGCAGTGGGGCTGGCGGAGGACAAGCTCTTCTTGCAGACAGATGAACTGGTTGATTGTTTTCACTATCAGGTATGCTGACAGATGGGGATGGGCTGTCCTTTCCGTTTGATGATACAATGCTTTCCCTCCTTTCCTGGATAGGGGTCTCCGCCCTCTCCTTATCCACCATTTCCTGATGAGACGGAGCAGCCGTTTTGGGTTTTCGTGTTATGGGTACAGGTGGAGGCTTCCGAATAGGTCCTGGCTCTGACATATGTTGGAGAACATTGGTTTGCTTTGAGCCAAAACTATCATCTGCTTGTCTTCCTCCTACTACACCCTGAAGTACTGCATCACTTATCTGATCACTCCGTGTTCTATGAGGAAGAGACGGTCCAGAAATCTGAACAGGACGGGTGGTCTCAGAGTCTGGATTTATATTAAATCTCTCATTGAGTTCATGGTTAATGGCACAAGCATTGGTCACAGAAGAATTTGTCACCTTGCACTGAACATCTCCTGGTTTTGCTCGGTTGTTATTCTGTTTGTCAAGCCATAAAGGAACAGTCTTTCCGTTTTCTTCTTTTTTGTTGTTGTGAGACGTTTTAAAGTTTTTCTCCTTTTGCTCAACCTGTGGGCTTCTGATGCATGTGCAGTTGTTCTGCCTACAGAAGCAAATAGGAATAATGTAATCCCACTCAGGCCTCTTGCTCTGCCAAACTCCATTCTGAGACTTAAGATGCCCGTTGGTCTTAAGGGTCTCTGAATCAGAGTTTCCTTGTGGGCTCTCTGAACTCTGTGGTCTTGATGCCCCAGCAGTGGAGGGTTTTCTGCAGGGCTTGGGAGCTACTGGGGGTTTAACCTTCCTCTGTATGTCAGGAGATAGGTATGAGGGGCCATCTGTTCTGAGGGGTTGGGGAGACAGCACTCTCCTCTGGTTGGGGGACTGCCTTGGTTTAGGGGCCACAGGTGGCTTACGTATGCCTGTAGAGAAAGATAGAGAGAAAAAAAATCAACATCAGGTCTCAAAAAGTCAAGAGATAAAAGTAGATGAAGATGACATAAGTAAATACACAGTGCACAATATGAAAATGAGGACTTCTTTCTCTCAGACCTTTTCATTTAGTTCCTCAGGGATTCAGTTTTGGTTCTCTTTTTAAGAAAACATCACCTTTTCTTGAATTGCTATACAAGATACATGTGATCCGACTTACGTTATTTTTTCATTCAACCTTTATTTATACAGGCTAGCCTCGTTTTCGACTTACGAACAGCCCGTATAGGTTTGGAACTCGTTCGTAAGTCGGGGACTACCTGTATTGACAAAATCTAAGCTTATATCAAGTTATACAGTAATCATTAGATGAAACCACTATAACTCAAGTGTAATTAAAACCTGGATGAGTATGAACTTTCTTAAGAAACAACTTTAAAATCGCTCAGCCGTTCTCCTGGCACTTTTGATCCTTTGTTATCCTTACTGCCGATACATTATTATTTATTTGCTTTATTTTTCCTTTTTAAGCACTAATCCTAACTTAATGTACAACAATCTGTTTAAATATCACATGGTTTTTGTTTGTCACTCCACACAACAGCACAATAATCCAGTTCATGTCTAGAAGCAGAGGAGGAGCAGATCACTGACGGAGAGTTGGAAGCAACAGAGAAAAAGGCGTTTGTGAAATTCACAAAAACTGGTACATCTGGATGAACTACTGCCCTCAAATCTTTATGGAGGACAAAACACTGTAACCTGCTGACAGAAAGGGATGTTGTTTTTACACATTCCCCTGCACATTAGGTCTGAACAGCTGACAGTCCTTCAAGTAAAAAAAAAAAAAATAAAATTAATAACTGTACATGGAAGTGTGACAGAACCAATCTAGTTGGTTTTAGTGAGATTTAAAAAAAATATTGAAAAAAGTTAGTGGATTTTTTTGTTTATTCCCTGAGGCGATTTTCCTTTTACTGCAGAATAAACCCCAAACTGGCAACATACCCTAGCTTCTTCTGACTTCTTCTTTAGTGCTGACCTGTGCTGTTATTTTTATTAATATTTTGTTTTTTAAGTTACAAAGGAACAAACTCGTAAATGATCCTCGCGAGCACTTGTCATTTCCAGCTTCATGGACTGTTTCTGCTCAGCTCACAGACAAATCATTTACAAGAGGAGTCGAATTAAGATGTTCCTGTTTTTGATCTTAAACATCTACCTTATAATGTTTTGCTAGTTTTTGATACTTTGTTTAAAAATAAAATAAAAAAAACTGTATTTCTCTCTTATGTTTTTCTATTGTTTATTGTTTAAGGAAATTCTATTGCTGTTAATCATTCTTTAGTTTGTAGCAGGTCTCTCTTGTAAATGAGTCCACGAGGCTCAATGAGATTTACCTGAAATAAAGGTTGAATGAATGAAAAAAAAAAAAGAGAAGTTACTTTACCTGCTGAGCTCATCCTGGCTTCCTTCTTCTTTCACACACTACAGCACCAAAGCGTCCTTCATCATGTCCGGACACTGCTCAGTCCGCTCATCTGGCTTAAAAAAAACGAATTTTCTTTAAAAGAACAGTTGTGATCCGGTTCGTAGCTGCCAACGAAAAGCAGCAGCTGCTGCTGTTTCCTACCTGCGCTGCGTCATCAATCAACTTCCCTCTGCAGTTCCTACTATGACCGCTAGGTGTCCCCAGAGAGCGAGCACTCCGTGATACAAAGCACAACAAAAAGTATGGAAAAGTTCGCCTGAAAACTGTCACGTGACTGGAAATGATGAATAATTTTATTTAAATTGAGCTAGTAAATATGTGTAGGAAACAGTCCACTACTAAAATAAAGATGAGAATTTCTTTAAAATAAAACTTTCATATTGCTCACTCACAGCTTCACAGAAATTTTCCAGTGCCCCACAGACACTTCTTTCCACTTACATCATTTTGAATATGACAATCAGGGTGACTAAGGTGCCTAAAATATAAGAGGAGCACTTTTGTGTATCATGCTANTACCAGCAAAATTTTCAAAGTCACCAGACTGATCAATTTGGTACAGGAGGAATGACAGATAGTGATTGAAAGGAAAACTACAGAGATGGCATTTTCTGCAGAAATGCAGTGGGTTTGCTGACTTCTGTATGACTTTGCTGTAGTTTGCTAAATAACATAGTAGTAAAAAAGCTGGTTGAGCTAAAAGCAGCAAAATGTGTGAAAGTTGAAAAAAAAAAACTAAATTGAAAAAAAGCAAAAATCCCTTGTGTTGTCTTGCGGGTCAAAAGTGACCCACTACTGTATCATGTTTAGCTGTAAGAAAATAAAAACTTAAACGTTTTTGTTTATGTTTCCATGTGGCTTGTACACCACTACCAAGATAGTCCTATAGGTCATTTTTGACATGGGAATTATAAAAGCATTTAAACACCAGGAAAATGTTCAAAGGCCACACACAAACTCTCTCTAATAACCTGCACCTAACCACCATTTGATCTGAAGCTAATCCCTCACATCACACAAGCTCCCAAACTAAACTAAAAACAATCTTAGACATAATAAAGTCAAATTCAGTACAGGTAGTCCTCGACTTACGAATGAGTTCCGGACCTACGTTCATATGTCGAAAATGACGTAAGTCAGATCACATACCAAAAAAAATATACAATTTAAAAAAAAAATTATGAATAAATGTACAGTACTGTACAGTCACCAAGCACTTAGCCTATCCTAACACAGTTTTTAAAGATGAAGGAGTGAGTTGAATTGTCTCCCTTTCACATAAAGTGAGTAGCTCCCTTTATGTGAATGGAGCCTGCTGGAGAGGAGGGAGACAATTCAACTCACTCCTTAACTGTGTTAGGATCAGTGATGTCAGTAACGCGTTACAAAGTAACGCGTTACTCTGGTCGGACCACTTTTTTCAGTAACTAGTAATCTAACGCGTTGCTTTTCAAACTGCAGTAATCAGATTAAAGTTACTTTCTCCAAATTATTGTGCGTTACTTAGTTATTTGTCATTTTCTGTAGTACTGTAATTTAATTTTATTTCGCCAATGCGTCTCGGGGGGAGCGATAAAAAAAAAGACAGGAGTGACGTCAGTCTATGCGACCGCCCGGTGTCTTGTAGCACACGTTAGCATTAAGCTAGGTTTAGCATCTCGCTGCGGTCTCCTGTTTGTTTGGGAACGTTGTGACTTGTTAAAAACACGAGCGCACATCCAAAACGGTGTGTGGACTTTGTTTCACGGAGACTGGATCTGCAGCAGACAACACGTCTAACTTGAACGGACTTAACGACGTGATCCGAACGTGAACGAGGAGCAGCTTGTAAACACTGCTAACAGAGCAGCAGCAGCATTAAAACAGCCTTCAGGTAGGTCAGATCAGTCAATAACACAAACTGTAGGACATTTTAAAGCTCTGGATCTACGTCTGAAATGTTGTTGTTGCTGTGCAGGCTTTAAATTAACTGAGCGTCTCTAAAACGTCTTCCATCACGTCCATCATCATGTCAACACCAGCCAAAAAGTTAATCACTTTATGAAAAAACTGATGTCAACAAGTCCTGGAGCTGAATAAATCCCTGCCCTGATGATGACCGAGAGATCCAACCACAAGAAGAGGTATTGTTCTTTTATTAATAATTAACCTTTTTAATTTAAAATGATAATCTTATTAACTATTTTTATTTTTTTACCTGTTTGTGTTATTTCCAGTCTGAGACAGAGGAAGCAGCTGTCTTTTTCCTCTTGAGGGACATCCACCTGCAGCTAAGAAGCGTGTGATGATGACCCTGATGCATGCTCAATAATCCAGGTAGAAAAATCTAAAAATGCTAAGTCTGGTCCTCTGGACATTCAAAAAACAAAACAGAACAAAAAAAATTGTAGAAACGTTTTATCTTTTGTCCAAAAGACTTCCTCAGTCTGAGATGCTGTATTCATCTCAATCTTATAAATACTGTAGCACCCTCTCACAGTGGATGAACCAGCAGCACCCTGATGGTTGTTTGCTATTCACAGAGGGCTGAGTGATACTAGCAATAACAGCATTGTAAGAGGGGGACAGTTGAACCCAGAGGCCTCCACCCCTGTTTAATGATGGATGGTTTCTTTTCACAAAGATGGCCTCCTTTACTCCTCTCTCAAACCATCGTTCCTCTCTATCAAGGATGTGAACATCTTCATCCCTGAAAGAGTGACCGCTGGCCTGGAGATGAGTGTAGACTGCAGAGTCCTGACCTGATGATGTTGATCTTCTGTGCTGGACCATCCTTTTGGCCAGTGGCTCATGCTTTTATTTATTTTCATACAAACGTATTGTTTACTTGACACATTTTCAAAATAAACATTTTATAAGTCTTTTTTGTAAAAATATTATTTGTTTAGTGAAGTCAAGAAAGACTACTGTATTTTGTTTTTTGAATATTTATTAGTAATTATTTTATTAAAACATTTAAATTTTTTATGTATTGTGACAGAGGGTTCTTGTCAGCGGCTGCTGAAAGTAACTAATAAAGTAACTTAGTAATCTAACTTAGTTACTTTCCAAATCAAGTAATCAGTAACTTAACTAAGTTACTTTTCCCAAGGACTAATCAGTAACTTAACTAAGTTACTTTTTCAATGTAACTATGCCATCACTGGTTAGGATAGGC
Source organism: Garcialebias charrua (assembly GCA_038048925.1). NCBI lineage: Eukaryota > Metazoa > Chordata > Actinopteri > Cyprinodontiformes > Rivulidae > Garcialebias > Garcialebias charrua. The sequence goes on along the minus strand of JBBPBX010026401.1, from coordinate 20,118 downwards.
TAAATGCTTGGTGACTGTACAGTACTGTACATTTATTTATTTATAAAAAATAAAGTTTTATTTTTTATTTTTTTATGAGATGCGTGGCGTAAGTCCGAAACGTCGTAAGTCGGGGGCGTCGTAAATCGAGGACTACCTGTAGAGGATGTAAAGGTACTCTGAATCAAAGTACTCTAGTTGGTTCCTTGCTGAAGTCATGAGTAGATGTTTCACTGCCCAACAGGTCCTGGATGAGATATTTTCAGGAGC
>JBBPBX010026401.1:4570-19790 GCA_038048925.1 Garcialebias charrua | reverse complement strand
TGATTGCCCCCCACCCCCCAGATTTTTTTGTACTTCATTGTGTGTGTTGCCTGTTGTTTGTTTGTTTGTACAGCACTTTGGTTGGCCTTGTCGCTGTTTTAAGTGCTCTATAAATAAAATGGTATGGTATGATTGACATGTCATGACACCCGGTCATTCCTGCACAGTAGGTGGCACTATATGTACCACAATGGTTTGTGACACTTGTGACTGTTACATGCTCAAAGCAGCAGGGGGCGATATGCACCATTTAAGTTTTTTGTGATATACAGTACTGTATATGCCATTTGGCCACAGCAGAGTTGACCCAACAGAAAAAGAAGAGAAGGAGAACCGCGAAGAGGTGATAGAGAAATATTGTACAGCTGAGAGGAATCGTACAGTCGATTTGACTCCAAGGTTGATAATCTGACAAAGGTAAGTTTTGCAGTGGTTTACTAATAAAAAAATAAAAAAAAAACTTTAAAAAGACAGTTTAAAATCACTTTTAAATCAAAATCAAATTGATTTATCATTTTGTTTGCAAAAACAAACATAGCTGAATGATACAAGATATTTATGTTGGGCAATTTTAGGCATTGTTACAAAATCATGTCACAGACATAATCCACTTCAGTGGTGTGGAAACGATTTACATGTTGTAGAATTCCTTCTTCCTCTCAACTTGCAGCTGGTGTAAGTGATCACACACCTGCTCACTTCCTGAAGTGAAAAGTCTCCAAAAACCAGCAGGAGCTGAAAAAAAATTATAACCTGCTGTTTACTGGAAATAACTTTGGCTTCTCTGAAGACAAACCGCTAAAATATAAAGTTTTAAATGGCTAAATTGGACGGATCGCGTTTGTATCTTCTCCATTGTAAACAATGTGCGCAGTTGAGGCGATTCTGTGTGTGACGTCATAATCGCGCGACGGGAAAAACCGTATTTATCATGTAAAAAAAAAGGCGCTAATTTTAAACTGTTTTTGAGAGGAATTTTAATTAATTTAACATTGTTTTAGCAAAAACGATCAGAGGTCAATCTTAATATATATATATGTTGTGCCATTTTATGGAAAGTTAAAAGATGATGTCAGTGGAGCTTTAAGTACCTACAGTAGAATGATTATCATGAGAAATAGTAGCTTTTAAGCACCCTTTTACAACAATTTTCTCTTTCTTATAGGTAACACAAGCAAATGTAGGTTCAATTAGGGCACATTCTGAGAAGAAGGTGCAGTAAATGTTCTCTGGTATAATGGACATGGATGAGTCTGTATCTAGAATCAGCTCAACATCTTTACATTGTCCATTAGCACTTGAGCTGTGCAGAGGATGTCTTGTACTGTACTGTTCATGTAAAGAACTGTGGGCTCATTAATGACGATTTCACGTACCGTATTTTCTGCTCTATAAGTCTCACCAGTGGCGGCCGCCACTAGAGGGCGCTAGGGGCGCCGCTCCTCCTTGGAACTGCAGCTTTTCTTCTTCACCATTTGAATATTTTTTTTTTTTTTTTATAAAAGTGAAATAATAAAATAAAAATATTTCGAAATGCATGCATATATGTTTTTAGTTGTGTAGGATAAATATTTTATGAGTAATGATTGTTTTGTTTGTTTCAAAAAACGTTTTCTGATTGTGAGTGACGTACTTCCGGTTTCCCCGCTCGGCGCCGCCTGGGGGCTTTTCCCATGCTTTTCCATTGAATCTAATTATAACTATCCGCCGCTAGCGGCCGTAGTTTATGTCCCATCAGTACAAAACTTTTGGACTGTACAGGTCGCATTTTCCCCCGCCCTCGAGCCTGGACTGTCTCTTATGCCACGGATCGACAGCACTTCCGGTTCGAGCCAAGGAGGGGGGGAGCGGGGGATTCCCTCTGTTTACAGTCAGACCTGATCATCACACGGACAACTAGCGAGTAGCGACGTTGAAACAGCAGTAATTATTAATGGTGCCTTTCTACACACAGGTAAGCAAGTAATAATTAGTGAGTTTAATAAATCGCTGAGCACACATGAGCAAAGTTTGAGCTGTTTTCATCTGTGTTCGGGACATGGTGGTGTGTGTGGGACGGTGGTTGTTGCAGTCAGTCACAGTAGCTAGTAGCTCTGCTCATGGTTGTGGTGTACTGTCTGCAACATTATAAAAGTTGCTACTTGCTAGTTATAAACCCGAATGTGTGAAGATGACTCCTGTCTGTTCATCTTCAGCTCATGAACTGTTTACTCCTCAGAGTGTCTGTCTGTGTTAGTTAACTTTTGTCTCGTTTCGTTTAGCAGCAGTTGCAAATTTTCTGATGAATAAATCTGAATGAATAAATAAACTTTAGTTTTAGTTTAGTTTAGTTAAACTTTAGTTTCATTATAAGTTGTGCTGTTGTTTCAAAGACACTAAACTTAAATAAATCAAGTAGCAGAAAGATTTAAGCATTAAATAGTTTGAATTTTTCATGTTATGAAACAGTGATTATATAATTATTTGAAAGGTTATTATTTTTATTCTGGAAAGGTTGAGCTCCATTCTCCCTGATGACCAGAAGAGCAAGCTCATTTCACAAGCATATGATGGTGCGAGTGTCATGAGAGGAGCCACAGGTGGTGTACAGAAGAAGATCCAAGATGTCTATGTAAATGCACACTATATATATATCACTGCTATGCTCACCAGCTTAATCTTATCATGCAGCAGGTGACTTCCCATATCTCAAAAGTGAATATTTTCTTCTCAGACCTGGCTGGATTCTCCGGCTTTTTTTCAAGATCGCCAAAGAGAACCAGTATTCTCGATGAAGTGGTGGCCCACAGAGTTCCAAGAGCAAGCACAGTGAGGTGGAACTTCCACAGCCGAGCTGTGAACACTGTTTTTGAACACAAAGAAAAACTGCTCCAGTGTTTTGAAACCATCAGGGACTCAGGACAGTTTGATCCTACCACTGTTAGAGAAGCTGGAGGCTTTGTGAGGCTGCTGGAGGATGATAGCTTCAGCTTTTTCCTGAAACTGTTCCATCTGGTCATGCCTCATGTGGACATTCTCTACAACCAACTCCAGAAGCGGACCATCGACTCAGTCTTTGTTCAGAGAATCATGCAGCAGTTCACAGACCACATTCAAAAAATCAGGTACCGGTAAATTGAAATTAATGTGTATGTTGTGCTGTTTAATATTACTGATACAGTATTTTGTTAATGTCTTATGATTGAACTACTTCACATTTCTTGTTATTTTACCTGGTGACTAAAATATGAACACTGTTCTCTTATGGTCCTGCAGAGACTCACTCCCTACTATTTGTGGCGAACACAGTGGCAGTGTATCCCAGATGGCTAAGAAACGCCGCACACTGGGCCCTGGTGAACGTCAGAGGATAGCTACAGAGGATAGCTACAGAGGTGAGCAGCTACAGAGGTGAGCAGCTAAATGCATGTCTTTTACCGTACAATGTTTTTCATCATATTAGTTCTGTATTTTGAAAAAGTGAGGAGCACTACATCTTTCTAATTACAATGTCAATTTGAATTGTTGCTATTAAATGTACACATATACTCATAAATTGTTAGATGTTAAATAATTAGAAAGCTGACTAGCCATTTCCCTATCCTCTTGAATACCAGGAAAAATAAATATTGTCCATGCCCAATATTTTATTATTCATATGGAAGAGAAAGGTGCCAAAACCCACCCTTTCATATTTAGCATAATTGAAAAGCACAAAATCAGTCAGAGAATCTTTATTGCCATTTGCACCACATGTGGTACATGTGATGAAACAAGATTATGTACACAGGGTCCCAGTTACATCCACCAATAAAATGTAAGAGAAAAACAGTAATAACATCTAAGTAGCTTAAATTACAACCTTGAACTACTTATTCATTTAAATACATCCTGTTGCACCATTGAAATTCTACCATGTTGTTTTTTACTATGTTTGTAGGACCTTGTATTACTTTTTCATTTGTAGGTACTTTATTTTTGTACCTTTATTGCATGCTTTAGTATTATTTTTTTTGTTTGTTCTTTGTTGTTTTAGTGAGTTAAATTGTTGGTTCTCAATCTGAGCATTTCATTGTACTGTTGGCCTAGTTTTAATCTGCATTTGATAAATAAACACCAGAAAAACTTGAAACGTTATTTTTTCATTTTTGAGAAAATAGCCCCCCCTGGTGGTTAACTGAGGAACCGCCACTGAGTCTCACCTCTATATAAGTCGCTTTGTCCAATTATTGGCAATAAATTGGAAAACTCCATAAACGTGTCGCACCTCTCTATAAGTCGCATCTATTATGCGTCATCGCTGACACGTCACGTATGTTACGCGTCACCGCTGACAACCGAAATGTGGACCGTGGTTAGCTCTGATGCAAATGGCTGCCACACAGGACTTTAACAAGATTAACACGGTAAAAACAATTATTTGTTTGCTGAAAATTATAGCAAAGATGTGTCTTAGCTGAACTTTTCCTTAATAACTGCACGTAATTATCTAATCAGCTGGATTTAAAAAGTAGTTTCGCTACGAGCACCCACATGGGTGGGACCGCAGCATTTTCTTTAAAAGTTAGCAAGATAAACACTTAGAAATATATATTTGTTAGCTGACATTATAGCAAAAGCGTTTCTGAGCTTAATCGTTCCTTAATAAATTCACGTAATGGTCAAATCTGCTGGATCTAAATTGTTTCGCTTTGACGTCTTCCAAACCGTTGCGTGCGCTGCAAAAATAAATAATAAATAAATCGAATTTTAGCTCAAATGTCTCATACAGCTAACAGTTTGTAAATGTCCATCTAGTGATTACTTTCTGTAAGTTTGATCAAAATCTGTCCTGTAGTTTATGAGCTATTTGCTAAAAAGTACCCGGAAAAACAACGAAGCTAACCGTTGCACATCTACGGAGCTAAAACATTGAATTTTATCTCAAACAACTCCAACAGCTAACAGTTTGTAAATGTCCACCTAGTAATTACTTTCTGTAAGTTTCAACAAAATATGTCCTGTGGTTTCGTAGTTCATACCTGCAGAGCAGGAGGCCGGGCAGCAACAGAGTGAGTCCAACCAGACGAGGCTGCCGTCGGACACATGAGGTGGGAACGGTCGGTGTACCCTAGCGGACAAAAGTGGTACTGCACCCTTAGCGGCCGAAAGTGGTACTGCACCATTTTTGCCAAAATGAAAAACGGTCATATCTGAGCCAAAAATTGGTCTAAAAATATGGGGAAAAATCCATAAACATGTCGCACTGCTCAATAAGTCGCAGGGCATGCAAATTAGGCAAAAAGGTGCGACTTATAGAGCGGAAAATACGGTACCTCCTTTTGGGTTGAACGGCATACTTGTGAAAAATGTTCCACCTTACCACACTTGTTGCAGGTCACTTTAACAGCAGGGCATGAAGGTTAAAGCCTCCAGTTTACTCAGACGTACATGGGTCCGCAGAGGTCTGCGCATACCAGATTAGAGTTGAAGCGGATGCCCATAGGGCATGTCCATGCAAAGCTCAATTTTTACGACAATCTACACATACTAGGTGTCGCACAATAAACTGTCCGACGACGGACTGTTTTGTATGTGACACCAATGTATTAAATTCCCCTTCTTCATCCCTGATCTGGCCCTTTTTTTTTTTTCAAAAGGCAGTGATCTCTTCCTCCTCCGTTGACGCCTTGACTGAAATTGTGAGAAATTAAGGAATTTGTCACGAGCCAATTAAAATCAGGTCCAACGTGCCTGCAGGGGGGGTCTGGAGATTTCCTGGTGGGCTGGTCTGCAGGACCAGCACACCCTTTTTTTTTTTTTTTAGAACTTTTTATTAACAACATGTAAACACAGAAAACCGTTGCGGCTGGGGCTGCCAGCTCTCGTATTTTTTATTTTTTTGGTGACCTGTCAGTCAATCCAGTAGGCGACGGCGTGTCAGCAAATGACCAATCTGCGACCTCAATTTGTCCCGAAGGTAAACGCTCTTTGTCTGTGGAGCTGACTGCAGCCGCTCAGGGTGGATGCTTGAATATGAAGTTTCAACCCTCTGCAGACAATGCGCGTTGAGTCCGCGTGGAAAAATGTCCGCCCGAGTATACTGGAACCTTTAATGGTTAGAAAATCTACAACGAAAGCAGGAACGGTTACCAGCGTGAGCTACGGCAGGAGCAGGATTCGGCGGCAGCTTCTTCTTTGTGTCCCAGCAGCAACTTGGCTTTGATTGTTTCTGTGTGGCCCTCTGAACAGATTAAGAAGTATTAATGTTTTTCTGACTAAATGTTTATCAATTTTTAAGAGTTAATGCTTAATGCAACACTAAACATTTTAGTTTAGTGTATGTTCCATTAAAGCCTTGAAGAGGGGGGGTTTTGTGTGGCTTTGCTTCGAAGGTCCAGAGTTTTCTTTGAAAGATAAGGGCCCAATCCTTCTCGAAAAACTGGTCTTTGATGGAATGAATGCATATCACCCATCTCACTTCAAGCCTTCTGAAAGGGAGTTAGGCAAATGAATAGTTTGTAAAGATGTTGATGAGCAAAGCTCAGCAATTAAGGGCAAACTGACCTTGTAGCTGATAGATGAAACAGAAAGCCTTTGGCAGTGCCTGGTACTGTCTTGCAAAACAAAGTCTGATTGAAAACATGTTTGATGGGAGTGAGTGAAGTCATACTCCACAAAGGTATAAATTAAGAAGCGCTCGGATAAACAATTCGGAGTCTACCATGGGTTTTTGATCCAAACGCCCGGTGTGCATTGATGACTTTCTCTCGCCGAGAACAGAGCGGCTCCCCTGTTCAAGTGTCAAAGGTGAGAAAATACTGTAATTTGTTACACATCAATGTCTAAGCTTGTGTGTATTTTAAGTTTTACTGTGGCGAGATTAAACAGACACTTTTAAATCTTAGCAGGAAACTTGTGTGTGTGCAGTCAGTACTGTGGCGGATTTAACTTCCGTTGTGGTGGACCACTAGGGGGCTCTACTCACACCCAGTGGACCGAAGGCATTACAGGATGTTTTATTGTGAAAGGTCCAGAGGACCGGATGTGGTATTGGATATATAAGGCGGTGTTGGGTGTTTCCCGCCAGTTTAGTAGGAGTTGATTAAAAGTGAAGATCTACATCCCGTCTCCTGTGTCGTCTCTTCACCACCTCCTACACTGGTGACCTCGTGAACTGAATATGACGACGTCTGAAGGTCCAGCCAGCTCTCTTCAGCTGTCCGCGGTTGTGGAACCTCCACCGGCGGCCCCGCTTGCTTTTGCGGTGGCCGTTAAAATCCCGGACTTCTGGCTGCACGCACCTCAGTCGTGGTTCGCCCACATTGAATCACAGTTCGCTCTTCGCGGGATCTCTGCAGACTACACCAAATACCACCATGTGGTCGCTTCACTGGACCCATTGTCCACCCAGTGGGTAATGAGCCTGCTCGAGGACCCTCCTGCACAAGGAAAGTACGACGCCCTCAAACAGCTCCTTCTGCAGCGTTACTCGCTCTCAGACGCGGAGCGCGCTGAGAAACTTTTTTCCCTCTCCGATTTGGGCGACGGCACAGCTCTTGAGCTCATGGAAGGCATGTTGTCTTTGAGGGGATCGGCAGACTGTGAGTTTCTCTTCCTTCACCTCTTCCTCCGCCGGCTCCCGGCTCCAGTGCGCACCGCCCTGGCCAACTCCTCGTTTCTGCAGCAGAAGGATTACCGCTCGCTGGCCCGCGAAGCCGACCGCATCCTGCTGGCTGCGAGGACTTTCGCGGTCCAGGCGGCGGTCCCCGGATCTCCAGCAGTGCCTCAGCTTCAAGCAACGCCCTCAGCGCCGGACGAGCCGTCGGTCGTAGCAGGAGTCGCTACCCGCAGGCGGTCAGGGGCCGCCTTTTGTTTCTACCACCAGCGTTTTGGCGCCAAAGCACGGCGATGCGTCCCACCGTGCAGCTTCAAGCCGCAGGGAAACGAGTACGCCAGCGGCCGCTAGCAGTCGCGGCCGTTGGCGACAAGGAAAGGCTGCTTTTCATCGAAGACTCGAGGTCGGGGAGGCGGTTCCTGGTGGACTCTGGTTCGCAGAAGAGCCTCGTTCCCCCGACTGGCTCCGACAGGTTGGCAGAAGGCTGCGGGCCGCAGCTAACCGCGGCTAACGGCTATCCCATCAAGACGTTTGGCGAAAGGTTGGTGACTGTGCGTTTCCATGAACGGGACTTCCAGTGGAACTTTGTGGTAGCTGCTAGCTCAGTCCCTATTTTAGGGGCTGATTTTCTTTGTGCTCACGGGCTCCTTGTTGATGTAGCTAACAGGCGTTTGATCGACGCTGTGTCTTTTTCGTCACTGCCTTGTGCGACGCGAGGAGCTGGGCCTTTAATGCATGCTAACTTTTTAGCTTCGGGTAATGTGTTTCAGCGTTTATTGTCTGAATTCCCCTCGCTGACTGTTCCTGATTTTGCAAACACAAACACAAAACATGGGGTCGAACATTATATTCCCACAACGGGCCCCCCGGTGTTCGCACGTGCACGCCGCCTCGATGCTACTAAGCTAGCAATAGCACAGGAAGAGTTTGCTAACATGGAGCGTTTAGGCATCGTGCAACGCTCAAACAGTCCGTGGGCCTCCCCCCTGCACATGGTGCCCAAAGCAGACGGCAAATGGCGTCCATGTGGGGATTTCCGCCGCCTTAATAACATCACAGAGAACGATCGTTATCCCATCCCCCACATCCAGGATTTTTCAGTGCACCTGGCTGGGACCTCCATTTTTTCTAAAGTAGATTTAGTACGGGGGTACCACCAGGTTCCTGTGCATGTGGAGGATGTCCCTAAGACCGCTGTTATCACGCCTTTCGGCCTGTTTGAGTTTTTGCGCATGCCTTTTGGTCTTAAAGGTGCAGCACAAACATTTCAGCGGTTGATGGATTCAGTCCTAAGGGGTCTGTCCTTCGTATTTGTGTACCTGGATGACGTCCTGGTGGCTAGCAGCTCGGCTGAGCAGCACATGTCCCACCTCCGTGAGGTTTTTCAGCGCCTGGCAGCACATGGCCTGATTGTAAATACAGCGAAATGCCAGTTTGGGCTGCCAGTCATTGACTTTTTGGGCCACCGCATTTCTGCAAGTGGTGCAGTCCCATTACCAAACAAAGTGCAGGCGGTGTCAGATTTCCCACAGCCCCAGTCTGTTAAAGCGCTACAAGAATTTTTGGGAATGGTTAACTTCTATAACCGTTTCCTCCCCAGGGCAGCACAGCTGCTGCGTCCGCTCTATGGAGCGCTGAAAAAGAAAAAGCCCAACGACAGTGTTGACTGGACACCAGAACGCCTACAGGCATTTGGTGATGCTAAAGCTGCACTGGCCACTGCTGCCCTTTTGGCCCATCCATCCCCAGCGGCGCAAATAGCTTTAACAACCGACGCATCTGATGTTGCGGTGGGGGCTGTGTTAGAACAGCAGGTTTCCGGGGTTTGGCAGCCGCTTGCATTTTTCAGCCGTACGCTGCGGGACAACGAGCTTAAATACAGTGTTTTTGACAGAGAGTTGCTGGCGCTTTACCTGGCCACACGCCATTTCAGGTTTTTCCTGGAGGGCCGCCGGTTCACTGCATATGTTGACCACAAACCCTTGGTGTTTGCGATGTCAAAAATTTCTGACCCCTGGTCTGCTCGCCAGCAACGCCACCTCGCAGCGGTGTCTGAATTTACTACAGACATTCAGCATGTGGCTGGAAAATCCAACGTGGTGGCTGACTGTCTCTCTCGGGTGCTGATCTCTCCCGTGTACGTTGGCATCGATTTTTCTGCTATGGCTGCGGACCAACGTAGCGACGCAGAAATACTCGAGCTCCAGTCCGGGCCCACAGGCCTCGAGTTGGAGGAACGGCAGGTGAATGACGGCGGTCCTCTCCTGCTCTGTGATGTTTCTACTGGCAGGCCCCGCCCCCTGGTTCCAGTTTCATGGCGACGCCGCGTTTTTGACTCCTTACATTCCCTTTCTCACCCAGGTGTTAGAGCCTCGGTGAAACTGGTCAGTGCAAAGTTTGTTTGGCCCGGTCTGCGTAAAGCGGTTAAGGAGTGGGCAGCAGCGTGTGTCCCATGCCAGCGTGCTAAGGTTAACAGACACACCAAAGCACCTTTGGAACCCTTCTCCATCCCAGGTCGGCGGTTTGATCATGTGCACGTAGACCTGGTAGGCCCTCTGCCTCCGTCACAAGGTTTTACTCATCTGCTGACTATGATAGACCGGACCACCAGGTGGCCTGAGGTGGTTCCTCTGACATCCACGACATCTGCAGTGGTGGCCCGGGCATTTTTGTCTACCTGGGTGGCGCGTTTTGGCCCCCCTTCAGACATTACATCGGACAGGGGCCCGCAGTTTGTTTCTGAACTTTGGTCTACCATGGCCAAGGGTCTGGGGACTAACGTTCACAGGACCACCGCTTACAACCCCCAAGCTAATGGTTTGTGTGAACGGTTTCACAGGTCATTGAAAGCTGCACTTCGTGCTGCATTGACCGGTGACAACTGGATTGACCGTCTTCCCTGGGTTTTGTTGGGGTTACGTACCGCAACCAAAGAGGACCTGAGCTCTTCCCCGGCTGAACTGGTTTTCGGTCAACCTGTGCGCGTCCCCGGGGAGTTTTTACCTGAGGTACCCTCACCACAGTTCGCCCCACCGTTGCTACATTTTTCACCTCAGGAGGCCCCTTTTCGTGTCCCCGGCCCGGTACACCATTGTTTACCGCAGTCGTTTGTCCCTAAGAGTCTGGAGTCCTCTAAATTTGTTTTTGTCAAACACAATGCACACAGGACACCACTACAGCCTTTGTATGATGGACCGTTTCGGGTTCTTCAACCAGGTCCAAAACATTTCCTTTTAGATTTAGGGGGTCGTACTGAGACTGTCTGTATCGATAGGCTTAAACCAGCTCATGTTATGTCAGATGATCAGGTTGTTACGGCCCAGGCTCCTCGCAGGGGCAGACCTCCATCCACATTGCTAACGGACTGCGGTCCTTCTTCCAGAGACTCTCAACGTCCATTGGAGCCCGAATCTTCGGCAGACCCTCCTCGTAGCCCTCCGCTTCATCAGACTGGTTCTGCAGGGCCCAGGTTCAGCCGTTCTGGTCGTTTGATCAAACCTAAAATGCGGGACTAGTGATGGACCTTACTGGGTGTTCTGGGGGGGCGTGTGTGGTGGACCACTAGGGGGCTCTACTCACACCCAGTGGACCGAAGGCATTACAGGATGTTTTATTGTGAAAGGTCCAGAGGACCGGATGTGGTATTGGATATATAAGGCGGTGTTGGGTGTTTCCCGCCAGTTTAGTAGGAGTTGATTAAAAGTGAAGATCTACATCCCGTCTCCTGTGTCGTCTCTTCACCACCTCCTACACCGTTAGGTAAAGTTATTAAAGCTGCAGTATGTAGCTTTTTTTATGAACATATTTCTTCACTCTGTCCCTACCTCCTGACAGACTGATGTTAGCCAGGTAATCTCTGAAAAAAAATTAAAAAAAATATTGTCCCCTTGCTTCTCCAGGTGGTAAATAAGCATTTCTAAAAAGAAAAGGTGACCCGCCATTTTCCAGCCAATAAAAACAGAGTTTGTAACCAGCCAATAAAAACAGAGCTTGAATTTGAATCAGCCAATAAAAACAGAGCTTGAATTTGAAATTCAACAGACCACAAGGGGGCAGAGCCACATATGGCTCTGAGGGGGAGGGATCAGAATGCTTTGCCTGTTGAAAATATTTCTAACTGCTGCAGTTCTACAGAAACTGCATACTGAACCTTTAAACAGCATGAGATAAGTTTTCATTGTTATGCTGATGATGGTTATTTTTGTCCATGAAACCCAATGAATCCAATCAGCTACTTAAACTACAAGCATGACCCTAAATGTTCTGCTTTTAAACTCAGACAAGACTGAGGTTTAAGTTTTTTTAACCTGAACATCTTAGAAATAAGTTTTTCAGTCTCCCTCCCTCCTTGGATGACATTATCTGGCCTCCAGTTCTAATGTTAAAAATCTTGGTTTTATTTTTGACCAGGACACGTCTTTTAACCCCCACATTAAAAACGTTACTAGAACTGCCTTCTTCCACCTGCGTAATATCACTAAAATTACAAAGTAGAAACAGCTTATCTAAAAATTATGCAGAAAAACTGGTTCATGTATTTGTCACGTCTAGACTGCACTATTGCAATGGTTTATTATCTGGGTGTCCAAATACTTCTTTAAAAAGTCTTCAGTTGATCCAAAATGATGCTGCCTGAGTCTTAACTGGAGTTACTGGGAGAGAGCATATCTCTGCAGTTTTAGCTTCTCTCCACTGGCTCCCTGTCAAATCCAGAATTTAATTCAAAATCTTACTTCTAACCTACAAAGCCCTCAACAACCTAGCTCCATCTTATATTACAGATCTTATTGTTCCATATTTTCCTAACAGAGCACTTCGCTCTCAGACTGCAGGTTTACTTGTGGTTCCTAGAGTTTCCAAAAGCAGAATGGGAGGAAGATCTTTCAGTTCTCAGGCTCCTCTCTTGTAGAACCAACTTCCTGTTTCTGTCCATGAGGCTGACACATTGTCCAGTTTGAAGAATTTCCTTTTTAGTAAATCATATAGTTAGAGTCAGCTTGGGTTTCCTGAACTCTCCCTTAGTTATGCTGCTATAGCTTAGACTGCTGGAGGACAAGTTTACCACATTTTCTCTCTGCTGCTGTCTTTACTTGCTCTATTCTACCTGTTTGAATTTGTAATTATTTCTATCCTTAGCATGTGTTTTTTGTCTTTCTTCCAATAAAAAGTACATCTGGATCTGCCATTCTGTGTTTGTTTGTTTTTTCTTCCTGCCCTACCAAAGCCCAGCTGGTCGAAGCAGATGACCGGTTCTCCTGAGCCTGGTTCTGCTGGAGGTTTCTTCTTGTTAAAAGGGAGTTTTTCTTTCCACGGTTACCTTTGTTCTTGCTCAGGATGGGAGACTGTGATGAAGTGAAGATTCAACACAATCTGCTGACTTGCTTAAATACATAACTTTTATAATTGGCTTTTTTAAATACTTTGTATATATGAATGTTTTTGCACAGTGTCCTGAAACAACTTCTGTTGTAATTTGGTGCTATATAAATTAATTTAATTTAATTTAACAATTAATATCCAACCTGTTGTAGATGGCTATTTAGGAGACCGAACAGATAAATCAAAGGTTGCAAAGCCATAAAAAGTGAGGAAGTTGTTCTCTCTCATGGAGATGCAAGAAAATAACGTCTTTTTTTCCCCTCGCAGCCCTCCTGATTTGAGAGATTTTGCAGCTTGTTCTCAACATGTCATCCATCAAAAACACAACTTAATAGACTGTATTTAATGACGCAGCTGTTGAATTATTTGCTCTCTTGCATCAGAAACAGTACAGAAAGTAAACACTTTGTGTTTACTGCCGATGAAAAGACAAACAAAGATCTAAAAAAGACGTGTCCCATGTTGAACAGTTACACAAGTTTCTGGAGTCTTAATAAGAACTATGAAAGGATGAAAGAATCAAAGCCGTGAGTAGAAAAATGTCTCAGCAGTTTGACTGAGAACTGCTGGCTTCTGTCTGGTTTTGGAGATGTGCATGTATTTTAGTGGTGTCTGATACCACTAATCTGGTGTCCATGTCTCAGATATCTCCAGATAGCATTTTTACAAGTATTCATACTCGTAAAAAATGCCCCAATACTCGGGATTGATAGCACTGGTATCAATGGTGCCATTTCTACTTGTGCTGCAGTGACCCAAGGTTAAAAAACTGTCTGTGGTTTGGAGATATTTTAAGACAAAGACGGATGATATTAAAAAGTAGATTGTCTGCTGTGCTCTGCTGTCAAGAGGAGGGGCGAACAATATAAAGCAGCTTCAACAAAAGTAATTTGATTAAACAGCTGTAGACGAAACAGGAGAGTTCAGAGAGTCTGCTGCTGCTGGCAGCACGTCACAACCAGTTCCTGCAAGTTCTCCAGGAACATGACAACATGTCTCCAGACAATCCACGTGTGGTGATGATAACTCAGTTCATCACGACCAGTCATGTTCACTGGTGGATGATTCTGGATTTTGTCGTCTTCTCAACATTTGAAATGGAAACATCTTTATCAAAACACATGAAGGGGCTCAGCCTAAAATGATAAAAGAGCTGAAGGATCTGGAAAAACTTGGAGGAACTCAGGAGATGACTAATCACTAATCAATGAAACAACTTACACACAAAATGGACATAATATACAGTGAAATGAACAAATACAAAGCCTATTTTTGTTTTACAGAAAAGAGCTGTAAGAATTATCTAGAAAACATTACTGTCATCCATCTAGTACATTATTTTATCAACTGAAGTTATTGAAGTTCCATGATTTGGTAGATTATAATATTTTATCAGTTATGTATAGGGCTCAGAATAACGCATTACCTTTAAATATCCAAATGCATTTTGTTAAAAGACAAAGTTGTTATAACCTTAAGGGAACAGAGATGTTTGTAAAACCACAATTCAGAACTAGTTTGAAGGGACGTTCTACCTCAATCCAGGGAATTAGATTATGGAATGGCTTGGAGAATGTAGTTAAAAATGCCAAGTCAATGTTTACATTTAAGAAAATGATCAAAATGAATTTGTTAAAAAAAAAAATGAAATGACGTAATGTGTATTGTATTAGTTAGAAAATTAGAAAGAGTTAGTCATTTTGTACTGTTGGTGGAAGATTATTATTGTTTAATCTGATTGTTTGAAAAAAGGGGCAGATATAATAAGATTTATTCTTCTTTCTGCTACCTTTCATTTTTTTATATTTTGTACGTTATCATTTATGGGATTGTCTTGTATTGTGTTTCTTTTGTAAAAAAAATGAACAAATTTATTAATAAACATAAACATAAACAAACATGAACATTTAGAGCCTCGTTACAACAGTCTTGGCTGCCGCTAGCCTGGCCCTCGCCCTCCTACGCAGCTCCGCTCAATTCTCATTTCCCTTCACTGCTCCGTCTGGGACTTCTCCCATAGACAAGGATTTCGCCGGCAGATTTTTGACCGGACCAATCAGAGAACAGAAGGCGGAGTTTCCGGACCAATCAGAGAACAGAAGGCGGAGTTTTGAACGACGTCGATTTCATGCGCAGTTTGCCCTGCTCAAAATGGCTGCCTGCACGAAGGAATTTACAAGAAAACACGGTAAAAAACTATTATTTCTTTGCTGAGAAAAAATATATTTCTTAGCTGACGTTATAGCAGAAGGGTTCCTGAGCTTA
>JBBPBX010026400.1:10749-38134 GCA_038048925.1 Garcialebias charrua | reverse complement strand
GGTAGCGATCAGGCGTCGTCACGTTATTTAAACGGCGAAAATCGCCACATGGGCGCCACGACCCGTCTGCTTTTGGTACCATGTGAAGGGGGGAGGCCCACGGGCTGTTAGAGCGTCTAACAATACCCAACCTCTCCATGGTACCAAACTCCTCTTTAGCGATGGCCAGTTTAACAGCGTCGAGGCGGCGTGCACGTGCGAAAACGGGCGGTCCCGTAGTGGGGATGAAATGCTCGACCCCGTGTTTAGTTTCTGAAGAGGAAAAAGCAGGTGTAGTTAGAGAGGGGAATTCTGCCAACAAACCTTGAAAAACATCTCCTGAAACTAAAACATTAGCATGAGTTAGCGGCCCAGCCCCCCCAGATACACATGGGAAAGTTGCAAAAGTTACAGCGTCAATAAGTCTGCGGTTAGCAACATCTACTAACAGTCCATGAGCACATAAAAAATCTGCACCGATAATAGGAACAGTCACTGAGGCAACAACAAAGTCCCACTCGAACTCACGACCATGGAAAGAAACTGTTGCCCGTCTAGTGCCAAAAGTTCCAATGGGAGAACCGTTAGCAGCAGTTAGCAGTGGGCCACTGCCTCGGCTTGCTAATTCAGGTCCAACAGGGTGGACTAAACTCTTCTGGGAGCCAGAGTCAACCAGAAAACGACGTCCTGACAGGGAGTCTGTGACAAAGAGCAGCTCACCTCGCTCGCCAGCGCCCACAGCTGCTACTGAGCGCCGGCTTCCTCGTTTCCCGACACCCATGCACATGGTGGGATGCAGCGCTTAGCTTTGTTTGCGAACCTCCGGTGGTAGAAACACAAAGAGCTCCCCCGCCGAGTTCGCGCGCCAACAGCTGAAACCGCCGCTGGCTCCTCCATCTCCACCGTCTGCTCCGGCTCCACCGATGTACTCTGCACCGCGAACCGTCTGGTAGCCAGCAGGACCCGGTCCGCCTCCTCCGCCAAACCCCGGTAATCACCGGTAGATAAACAAGGGGAATTGGCCAAAGTAGCCCTCACTTGCGACGGAAGCTGGCGCAGGAAAATGTGAGGGAAAAGGAAACCCCCGTCGTCTGAACCAAGTAACGACAGCATTTTATCCATCATGTTCACAGCCGTGCCGTCACCCAAACCCGGCAGCGATAGCAGTTTATCAGCCCTCTCAGGCCCTGTTTACACGGACACTGTGTGGGGGAAACGGATGTTTTGGGTATGTTAATTAGGTGAAAAGTTTTGCATTGACACGGTCGAATTCTGTGGATACGACTCTCTCCCCCTCCACCCCCCGTCCTCATGATTTCATTGTAGTTACCATGCTGGGCCATTAGATGGCGCTGTGATTTTTGGAACCTTCACTACTGCGCATGCGCTGCCTGAGGTAAACAGACCAGCTGCCTTGTCTGTTTTCCTCTCTGGCTAAAATCAGCTAACTACAAGTTGTTGTCAACAAGTTAACAACAAGTTAAAGCTGGAATTTGGATAAGAGTCAACAGATTTGAGTCAGTGGGACTCTCTTCATCTAACAAGCTGCACACCACACACGCTGAGCCTGTGGACCAGAACCAGAACCGCTGAGTGGACTGTGGACCAGAACCGGACTTTCCAGCGTGATAAACAGCTGACTTACAGCAGGTAAATCAACGTTCTTAATATAATGTTTGCTTGTGTTTACTTTGATCACACAACAACTGAGTTTTTATTTATTTATTTATTTATTTCTGTCAGGTGGAGAAGCTGTCGCTCCAGCAGGCAGACGGTTCGGCGGTTCTGATGGGTCCAGATGAACACACAGCACGAGTCCAGTTCATTAACATAGTTACAGTTCGGTTCACGTGTTTTAATAGTGTGTTCAGTTTAATTCTCAGTGTTTGTGTTTAAACTTTGGTGCTGAATAAATAAATAAATAAATAAAAAATAAACCTGCTGTCTTCATTTTCACAGCACGTTACGCACTGTTTAAAAAATGTAACGAGTCCAGATAGATACTGTAGTTCAGATAAATTTACATCTCCCACGCCAACATAAATACTGTTTATTATTGTTAAACTGTTATATTTTGCAACGTGACACGTGAAATGTCAGACTGTCCACGCGCATGCGGGCTGCGCGCATGTGGTTGACACAAAAGCTCCACGGGAGATGTTTACATTATCAGCGGGGGGTCAGCGAAAAACTTCCACCTTGAGAGCAGGGTCAGAAAAGTATCGGTGTCATCGAGGGGGGCCAGCAGCGTCGTGTAGGCGATAAGCAAAGTCGCAAAGAAAAAGTAGCGGTTACACTCAAAATACGCGCCGTGTAAACTGGCCCTCAGTTGAAGTCAAAGTGTATCTTCGAAGCAGAAACTCTTTGAGGGCGCCATATTTGTCCACGTGTGGCGGGTCGCGCAGCAGCGGCATGGCTTTGCGGGTTGACTGCATATCCAGAGCCGACACGACCAAGAAGTACCTGGTTTCATCTGCGTTCACGCCTCGGAGGCGAAAGAGTGCCTCGATGTGCTGGAACCACGAAACCGGGTCACTCTGCCAGAACTCCGGGAGCTTAACACTCGCTGCGGGAGCAAAGTCGGCTGGGTTCGGCTGCAACAGCTGGGCAGACGTCGCGGCGGCGGGGTCCGAAGAAGAAACAACATCCTCGTTTGGTTCTGACATATTTCACGTCAGGTCACCAACTGTAGCGTGTGAAGAAGGAGAAACAAACTGATCTGCAAGCAGTTGCCTTTAATCCTTCGAGCGTCAAAACCAGTTACAGAATGAATGAATGAACACACGAACACTTCTTCTTCTTCACCTCGTAAAACCTGGGGAGCACCTCGCTGGCTCCTCCTACTGGGTGAGAGAGAGATGAGGCCACATACCTCACCAACACACCACAAAGTGAGTATTTGCAAAAGAATGACATGAAAACAGCTAAAACTAGTACTTTTTTGATGTTTATAAAACAATCGATAAAAGTCAGTTTTGCTCAAAGCAAATGCTGTCGTGGGCAGCCCGGTGGCACAACTGCTAGAGCTGCTGCCTCTCAGCGAGCAGGTCCTCGGTTCAAATCCCGGTCCGGGGGCCTTTCTGGGTGGAGTTTGCATGTTCTCTCCGTGCATGCGTGGGTTTTCTCCGGGTGCTCCGGTTTCCTCCCACAGTCCAAAAACATGCATGTTAGGCTGATTGGTAATTCTAAAATTGACCCTGGGTGTGAGTGAAACAGGTCCCTCTTGTAAATGAGTCCCCGTGGCTCAACGAGGCTAGCCTGTATAAATAAAGGTTGAATGAAAAAAAAAAAAAGCTTGAAAGGGTCGCTGCAGAGGGACCAAAGAGCTGCATGTAGCTCTAGAGCCGCATGTTGCAGATCCCTGTTCTAGAGTACCGGTAATCAAAGTCAAAGTCAACTTTATTGTCAGAACTGCAACATGTACAGGACATACACAGGATTGAAATTGCATTTCTCTCTCAGTCCCTCGGTGCAACAGTAACCATTTAAACACTAAACAATTAATAAACAAGCATAAAATGAAATAATAAAAGTTTAGTACTGTACTGTCCTGAGTTTTTTGCATAGTAGTTTTTCATAGTAGTAAAAAAGTATAAAAAGTTTCACCAACACCAAAACACCAACATTTAATAAACATAATCATAAAATGAAAGAGTGTAATACTGTCCTGGGTTTTTTCATAGTAGTTTTCCATAGTAGTATAAAAGTAACCAACAGCAAAAATGAAATAGAGTGTAATATTGTCCCGAAGTATAAAGTATAAAAAGTATATCTATAAAATAAATGAAGGTTCTGGCATTTGACATTTGTAAAGAGTGACAAAGCAGCATATGGGGTTAATGTACACATCGAACACAGATCGACAAATTGACGTTTCCCGTCAGTGAAACTTCCTTTACGGTAATGTAGATGTGTGGTTCAGTCTCAAAGAGGCGGTAAAACACAAAGAAGAAAAATAACTTATTTATCGGTGTAATGTTCCAAATCTGTCGTGCCAAAAAGTGATGGTCTGCCAGAAATCGATTGGTGCTGCAGGAGCGTGCACGAGAGTCAGAGTCAGAGAGTCTTTATTGTCATTTGCATCGCATGTGGTACATGTGATGAAAACGAGATTATGTACACGGGGTCCCAGTTACATCCAACAACAAATGCAAGAGAAAAACAGTAATAACATCTAGAATTAACTAAGAAAAACATCAACTATTAATACACTAAGCCTAATATAGTGGGAATAAACAGCGGCACGAACATGAGTTTGTATGAGCAGATGGTCACAGATGAACACAGATGAACACAGCAACAAGAAAACAGATCAGCATCAGCACAATGTGATATTTTGCAGTGTTTATTTTTTATTTTATTTTTATTTATTCATGAGTCTAACAGCCTCAGGGTAGAAGCTGTTCCTCAGTCTAGTGGTTCTACACTTGATGCTCCTCAACCTCCGTCCTGAGGGGAGTGGGGCAAAGAGTGAGTGTGCTGGATGAGTGAGGTCTTTCATGATGCAGGTGGCTCTTTTCCTGCATCTAGAGGTGTAAATGTCTGTGATGGTGGGGAGACTGACTCCAACAGACTTCTGTGCAGCCTTCACCACTCTCTGTAGAGCTTTCCTCTCTTCAACTGTGCAGCCTCCATGCCACACGTTGATGCTGGAGCACAGGATGCTCTCCACTGCACACCTGTAGAACGAGGTGAGAACTGGGCTGCTCAGACCAGCTCGTCTCAGCCGTCTGAGGAAGTAGAGTCTCTGATGACCTTTCTTGATCAGGCTGGTGGTGTTGTTGCTCCAGCTGAGGTTATCATTCATGTGTACACCCAAGTATTTGTAGCTGGAGACCACTTCCACTGCAGACCCACCTATTTTCAGTGGGGCGTGGGTGTGTTTGTTCCTTCTGAAGTCCACAATCATCTCCTTTGTCTTCTTCACATTCATGTGAAGATTATTCTCTTTGCACCAGCTCTCCAGATGTTCCACCTCCTGTCTGTAGCTGGACTCATCATTGTTTGTGATGCATCCCACCACCGCTGTATCATCTGCAAACTTAACAATATGACAGCCTGGAAGTGTGGCTGTACAATCATATGTGAGCAGAGTGAACAGAAGGGGGCTCAGCACACATCCTTGAGGAGAGCCAGTGCTGAGGGTTATGGTGGACGAGGAGAAGTTGTGGATCTTCACGGACTGTGGTCTGTCTGTTTAAGTTCTTCGTAATATAACAAGATTAACACCTAAAAACAATTATTTGTTTACTCGAGATTATAGCAAAGGTGTGTCTCCCTTAACTTTTTCCTTAATAAATGCACTTTAATGGTTTTTTAAAAAAAGTTTCATTTCACTTTCTTGTTAAATTCTGTTAAATTAGGAGCCATAATAACATTTTGGCAGCTCGTAATCAATGTTTGGCAGGCAGGTGAAATTAGTCTGTTTTGACCAGTAAAGTGCATTTATTAAAGGAAAACGTACTTAACGGAGACACCTTTGCTATAATCTCGAGTAAACAAATAATTATTTTTTAGGGTTTAATCTTGTTAAATTTTGAAGAACTGAAACAGTGAGTCCTCTTGTGCACACTCCTGCAGCACCAATCGATTTCTGGCAGGCTATCACTTTTTGGCACGACAGATTTGGACCATTACGCCGATAAATAAGTTATTTTTTTTCTTTGTGTTTTACCACCTCCTTGATACTGAACCATACATCTACATTTCCGTAAAGGAAGTTTCACTGACGGGAAACATCAATCGGTCAATCCGTGTTCGATTACTCTGAAAGGACCCGGATGTGTGACACAAAAAACTGAATCTTGAAATTGAAACTGAATTATATGTAAACTGAATTTTCAAGGCAAATGAATTCAGTTTCAAACCATTAAATTCAGTTACAGTGAAATTCAGTTTCAACTTCACTTTGTGATGGCACAAGTTTCAGCCCATAGGTTTCCCTGGATGCTTGGAGTCACTTGTATCTAAAAAATGTACCGTATTTTCCGGACTATAGGTCACGGTTTTTTGCCTAATTTGCATGCCCTGCGACCTATAGAGAGGTGAGACCTATTTATGGATTTTCCCCCATATTTTTAGACCAATTTTTTGGCTCAGATATGACCGTTTTTCATTTTGGCAAAAAATGGTGCAGTGCCACTTTTGTCCGCTAGGGGACACTTCCAGAGAGTCCACCGACCGTTTTCAGCTCATGTGTCTGAAAAAAGCCTCCTCTGCTCGGACTGACTGTCGCTGCCCGGCCTCCTGCTCTGGAGGTTTCTGTTTGCTATGTTTGTTAGCTGTGTTTGTTAGCAAGATAAGTCAAGAACCACAGGACAGATTTTTATCAAACTTACAGAATGTAATAACTGTATGGACATTTACAAGTGACTAGCTTTATGAGATGTTTGAGATAAAAAAAAAATCGTTCTTTTAGCTTCGTTGTTAGCGGTTAACTACCGTAAACAGATACCTACTATTTAGATAAATAGCTCATAAACCACTCGGCGGATATTTTTTTAGCTTACAGAGTGTAATTATATGGGTTCCATTTACAAACTGTTGACCTGTATGACACACTTGAGATAAAAAAATTTTTTTCCGTGTTTTTAGAGACGCAACCGTGTCGTGTTAGCTTCGATTTATTTCCGTGTATATTGTAAAAATTAGCTCATAAACCACTTGGCTGATATTTTTTTAGCTTACAGAGTGTAATTATATGGGTTTCATTTACAAACTGTTGACCTGTATGACACACTTGAGATAAAATTTGTTTGTTTTTTTCGTGTTTTTAGAGACGCAACCGTGTCGTGTTAGCTTCGATTTATTTCCGTGTATATTATAAAAAATAGCTCATAAACCACTCGGCGGATATTTTTTTTAGCTTACAGAGTGTAATTATATGGGTTTCATTTACAAACTGTTGACCTGTATGAGACATTTGAGATAAAATTCGATTTTTTATTCGTTGTTTTAGAGATGGACTCGTCTCGTGTTAGCTTCCATTTTATTTCCGTGTATATTTTAGATTAGACCATTTCGTGAATTTATTAAGGAATGGTTAAGCTCAGGAACCCTTGTGCTATAATATCAGCTATAATTTTTAGCAAACAAATAATTGTTTTTACCGTGTTAATCTTCTTAAAAGCCTTGCTGTACGCTGTTGTGGCAGACATTTGCAACAGAGCTAAACACTCGTCCACATTTCCGGGTTGTCTCAGCGGTGATGTGTCATGTCAGCGGTGGATGACGCGTTACGTCGGCGTGACGTAGGTGCAACCTATATTTAGGTGCGACCCGTTTATGGATTTTTCCAATTTTTTGGCAATAATTGGACAAAACGACCTATATTCCGGTGCGACCTATAGTCCAGAAAATACGGTAAGTAAAATAAAGAAAGAACAACAAACACACTTCTTTGTCTGCAGGAATCATTTGATTTGAAAATAAAAACACTACATTTTATTTTGTGTGCAAAAAAGATTTTTAAAGGATATCTGTCACACTTCAAGTTTGCAGTAGAATTTTTCAGTCTTTGTGATTAAAAGTTTATTATCTTTAGCAGCTATGATGTTCTTTTTTCCTCAGGTTTTACATTAGCCAGAAAATGGAAACGAAAGTTATGAATGTAACTACGGTTCTATGAATCCCGGATGACCGCCAGAGGGCGGTGCTGAAAGCACGGAATATCCCTTCGCGCATGCGCTGTTCGAGTAATTATATCAGCGACATCACACAGGTGTGACCGGATAAGCAATCAAGAGGCTACATAGCCTAGCGTTATCCGTTAAGTCAGTCCTACAGAATCTTCTCGCGTAAAGCAAGGATTCTGAGTGACAGAGAAGCTCTGGCGGTCATCCGGGATTCATAGAACCGTAGTTACATTCGTAACTTTTGTTCTATTTCATCCCTCCTGACCGCCAGAGGGCGGTGCTGAAAGCACAGTATGACTAATATCAATGATGTCACAAGGAATCCTGAGCACATAATTCACTGAGGAAGCCCAGAGGACCCTTGCAGAAGAACCTGGCCCAGGGGATGAGGGGTAGCCACGCTAGCTCTGTAGAAGTTGGCGAACATGCTTGGGGAAGCCCATGATGCAGCAGCACATATAGTGCTTCCAGTGAGACCCCCACAGGACATCCCAGGATGCGAAAACGCTCCTGATAGAGTGTGCCTTCACGCCGACTGGCAGGAAATGGTGTACTGCTGAGTAAACGTGGCAGATTACATCCACAATCCAGTGGGGAAAGGCGCTGCTCGGAAGAGGATAGCCCAGTCTAGAACCCCCGTAACACACAAACAGCTGGTCTGAGTACCAAAGGTGGGCGCCAGACCGCAAGGGAGCGCTAAAGCGCTAATCCGCTTATAACGGACCTAAACAATTTGTTAGCTTTACAGCGGATTGACTAACTTTTATAATTCATAAGCGGATTTGCGCTATTTTTATTTAAAATGCAGTACCGCTATCCATCCATCCATCCATTTTCGTCCGCTTATCCGGGGTCGGGTCGCGGGGGTAGCAACCTAAGTAGGGAGGCCCAGACTTCCCTCTCCCCAGCCACTTGGAGCAGCTCCTCTGGGGGAATCCCAAGGCGTTCCCAGGCCAGCCGAGAGACATAGTCCCTCCAGCGTGTCCTGGGTCTTCCTCTGGGTCTCCTCCCAGTGGGACATGCCCGGAACACCTCACCAGGGAGACATCCAGGAGGCATCCTAACCAGATGCCCCAATACCAATGCAGTACCGCTAATAACTAATTATCTATCAGTAAAAACGAAAAAACTTATTTACGGGCTCGGACGACTGCTAACAGACCATATCCTGTCAGCGCCGGATGTGGTCCGTGACAAAAAAGCGCCCCCCTCAGTCTCTTGGCTAGAGAGTTAGCAGTTAGCAGCCAGTGTGTTACGCTGCAGCCTTATTGCTTGTTTTCGAAGAGTCAGACGAAGAGTTTTTAACATGGAGGGTGAACTTATGGATGTTTCTCAGCGGCCTACGCGACGCGTCTGGATTAAAAAAAGTAGTTCGCCATTTGCCCTCTCTTTTAAATGGCGGTGGCCACAGAAGCTAAGGACTTTCCAAGAAAACACGGTAAAAACAATTATTTCTTTGCTGAGAAAAAATATATTTCATAGTTGACGTTATAGCACAAGTTTTTCTGAGCTTGAGAGTTTCACGAAATGGTCAAATCTGTTGGATTTAAAAAAGTAGTTCGCCATTAGCACTTTTCAAAATGGCGTCCGCGACAGCCACAAAAGCTAAGGACTTTCCAAGAAAACACGGTAAAAACAATTATTTCTTTGCTGAGAAAAAATATATTTCATAGCTGACGTTATAGCACAAGTTTTTCTGAGCTTGAGAGTTTCACGAAATGGTCAAATCTGCTGGATTTAAAAAAGTAGTTCGCCATTAGCACTGTTCAAAATGGCGTCCGCGACAGCCACAGAAGCTAAGGACTTTCCAAGAAAACACGGTAAAAACAATTATTTCTTTGCTGAGAAAAAATTTATTTCATAGCTGACGTTATAGCACAAGTTTTTCTGAGCTTGAGAGTTTCACGAAATGGTCAAATCTGCTGGATTAAAAAAAGTAGTTTGCCATTAGCACATTAGCTTATTAGCATTAGCGTCCGCTAACGTTGCTAATACATAAGCGCTTTTGAAATTGCGGACCTAAATAAATTAATAAGTGCTTTAGAAATAGCGGAACTAATTTTTGGATTAGCGCTACCCAACACTGCTGAGTACTGTAACGGCAGTAGCTGCAACATATTTCTCCAGTGCCCTCACTGGGCACAGCAATCCAGACCCCTCGCCAGGCGTAGGTTGAAAACGTGCCAGTCTTAACGGTTGGTTACGATGAGAGTGGGATAAGACCTTAGGTACAAAAGCAATGTTTGGACACAAGGTAACACCAAAGCCCTCAGGGTTCCACCTGAGACATGAGGGGCTGACTGAGAAAGCGTGCAACTCACCAAACCTCTTTACTGAGGCCATAGCCAGCAGAAAAGCCGTCTTGCATGAAAGCCTTTCAGGTCTACTTGCATCAAGGGCTCGAACGGAGGGTGGCACAGAGCTTTGAGAACAAAGGGCAGGTCCCACTTGGCGCTCGAGTAACTTTCGGCAGGTGCAACCTATGGGCACCACGTAGAAATAGAGAGACCAGATTATGACTGCCCACCGTACTGTCATTGATGCCAGCGTGATTAGCCATTATCGCTGCCACATAGACCTTAAGAGTCGAAGGAGAGCGATCCTCACCAAGGAGAGACTGGAGAAACTCCAGAATGGTAGGTACTACTGTACAGGAAACTGGATCCTCATTGTGATCAGCACCACATTGTGAAAACAGACGCCATCTGTTTTCATATTGCTGACGAGTAGAAGGTGCCCTGGCACCCAAGATGGTGCGTCAGACAGGGCTCAAACTCCAGTCAGTTCCTGTCCAGGCCCTGCAGCGGCCACACCCACAGCTGAAGACGTTGAGGATCGGGGTGAGAGTTGTGTTAACCAAACAAACTCTTTTTTATTTACTCCAATAAATAAAAAAAGTAAAATAACTTTGTACCAGGTGGGAAGCGAACCTGCTTCCTCGGGTCAAGATAAAAGAGTGTAAGAGCAGTGACGATCTCTTTGAACTACAGCGGCGGACTGGATTTTTAGCTGTCTACTTTAACTATATAGCAATCACTCCTCTTAACATTCTAGCTACACATAGACGTTAGAGATTATTAGTTATATTTTAAAACCCTGGCTGCGCGTAAGAGTTGGACAATATTAGTTATATTTTAATGACATTCAGGTCGCGCGGAAAGGCGGAAATGGGTGCGCGCTTTGTGTTATTTACGTTCTAACATAAGCTGATACATAAGCTGATTTGTAATCAGTTATTAACAAAAATTAAACTCAGAAAAACTAATATATATATTCAGCTAACAAATATTTTTTTAGGGGTGTCCTCTCTTAAAACACTGTAAGCGCGCACACAAGAACACTCCACCCACGTCAAGTGAACACCCCACCCACTTCAAGTGAACACCCCACCCACTTCACTGCTTGCTCTCCAGACAGTCCGTAATGAACGGAGGCGGGCCAGGGCTGGCTCTGGGCCAAGAAGAGACGAGCCGGACTGGGGAGGGCCGTGCAATGCGAAAACGGCTTATGTTGCTGTGGAAGGACCACTCTCCCGGAACAGAACCCTGGCGAGAGAGAAAATCTGCGACCTGATTTTGTCACCCTGGTAGTTATGTTGCCCGCAGGGTGGATAGACGAGTGGAGGCCCATTCCAAGAGCACTCTGGACGCACAGAGAAGCTGTGCTGACCTGGTGCCCCCTTAGTGGATGATGTGGTGGACAACAGAGGTGTTGTCCGACCGAACGAGGACATGCTCCCCTTACAGGTAGGACGGGAAGTTCTTGAGTGCCAAATGCATTGCACATAGCTCTAGTACATTATATGCCTGGAGCGGTCCCCTCGGCCCCAGCGGTTCTGAACCACTTTGTAGTGCCATAGAACGCCCCATCCTATGGAGCTGACATCTGTCGGGACCACTTCCAGAGTGGACAAATAATCTACGTTCTCCCATGGAGTCAGGGCATGAAGACATGACCATGGCACTGCGAGTTTGCGATGCCTGTGTAGCCTGGCATCCAGGCAAAAAGTTGTTAAGCCACCTCTATAAGGGGCGAAGAGACAGCAGGCCGAAGGGTACCACCCGAGTGACTGATACAAGGAAGTAAGTTGAGGAACAGCCTCTGGGTTGTCGCAGAGGGTTCACTGCCTTGATTGCACCCTTGGCCAGGAGGATGGAAGCTCCTGGTCCAGTGCTCAGGCTCACTAAAGGTCCTGTTAGGCACCTGCTAATCTACACGAGGGCAAGGACCCTGAGGCGGCCAAAATCTTGAAACAACCGACGGGCATCTCGGAGGTAGAGGGGGCACCGCCCCGCTAAGTGTCAAAAGCTGCCGCCCTGTCTGCCTTGCTTGGACGGTCCATTCGAGTGCTTCAAAGGCAGCTGGACCGAACAATTCTCCCGGCACCACTGGTAGATCACGGAGGGATCCATGCCATGGCTCAGTCAAACAACGCATGACGTCCTGCATGAAGCCGTAACCTGATCTACTAACTCAGAGAGAGAGAGTCAGAGAGTCTTTATTGTCATTTGCACCACATGTAGTACATGTTATGAAATGAGATTATGTACACAGGGTCCCAGTTACATCCAACAACAAAATGTAAGAGAAAACAGTAATAACATCTAGGATATGAACTAAGAAAAACATCAACTAGAAATACACCAAGCCCTAGAGTAATAGAAAAACATCATTACAAACAGCAGCACGAACATGAGTCTTTATGAGCAGATGGTCACAGATGAACACAGCAACAAGAAAACAGATCAGCATCAGCATGATGTGATATTTCACAGTGATTATTCTTATTATTTATTTATTCATGAGTCTAACAGCCTCAGGGTAGAAGCTGTTCCTCAGTCTAGTGGTTCTACATTTGATGCTCCTCAACCTCCGTCCTGAGGGGAGTGGGGCAAAGAGTGTGTGTGCTGGGTGAGTGGGGTCTTTCATGATGCAGGTGGCTCTTTTCCTGCATCTCGAAGTGTAAATGTCTGTGATGGTGGGGAGACTGACTCCAACAGACTTCTGTGCAGCCTTCACCACTCTCTGCAGAGCTTTTCTTTCTGCAACTGTGCAGCCCCCATGCCACACGTTGATGCTGGAGCACAGGATGCTCTCCACTGCACACCTGTAGAAAGAGGTGAGGACTGGGCTACTCAGACCAGCTCGTCTCAGCCGTCTGAGGAAGTAGAGTCTCTGATGACCTTTCTTGATCAGGCTGGTGGTGTTGTTGGTCCAGCTGAGATTATCATTCAAGTGTACCCCCAAGTACTTGTAGCTGGAGACCACTTCCACCACTGATCCACCTATGTTCAGTGGGGTGTGTGTTTGTTTGTTCCTTCTGAAGTCCACAATCATCTCCTTTGTCTTCTTCACATTCATGTGAAGGTTATTCTCTTTGCACCAGCTCTCCAGGTGTTCCACCTCCTGCCTGTAGCTGGACTCATCATTGTTTGTGATGCATCCCACCACCGCTGTATCATCTGCAAACTTTACAATATGACAACCTGGATGGGTAGCTGCACAATCATATGTGAGCAGAGTGAACAGAAGGGGGCTCAACACACATCCTTGAGGAGAGCCAGTGCTGAGGGCAATGGTGGAGGAGGAGAAGTTGTGGATCCTCACTGACTGTGGTCTGTTTGTTAAAAAGTCTAGTACCCAGTTACAAACGGAGGGGCTTAGTCCAAGTGTGGATAGTTTGTCCATCAGAGTTTGGGGGATCATGGTGTTCAAGGCAGATGTGAAGTCCACAAAGAGCATACGGACGTAGGAGTCTTTCTGATCCAGGTGGGTGAGAGCAATGTGGACCACGGACGAGATGGCGTCCTCTGTTGATCGGTTCTCACCGTAAGCATACTGATGAGAGTCCTCGTTAATGTTGACGGTTGTTTTGATGTAGGTCATGACCAGTTTTTCGAAGCATTTTGCAACTATCGGGGTGAGGGCCACCGGCCGATAGCATACCTGTCAAGTTTTGGATTTAAAAATAAGGGAAATTTTCTGCCGGGTACGCCGAGCCATCCCACTAGCCCAGGGATCTGCAACCTTTATGATCAAAAGAGCCATTTCTGTCCCTTTGTTCACTAAATTAAACGTTTCCGGAGCCACAATACCTGCTACAACTGGGATTCTCAACTGGTGGCCCACAGACCACTTTAAGTTTGTTAGAGGACAATTTTCTGACCGGTAGTTTTCTGGCCATTGTAAAGCTGAAAATATCTAATGATTTGTTGATATTTTTACATTTTAGACTAAAAAAGACCAGATTATCATAAAGAAGGAAAAATAATGTGATCTTTCCCAATTAAAAAATAAAATAATGAACTATGCAGGTCTAGGTAAATTATTTTAATTGTGGAAAAATTAAATATCCTACTTCGAATAAATAAAGTTAACTTATGTTTTACTCCTTCTATTAGTTCTAGTATTCACACATTTGCAAAGGAAATGACAGGAAAAACTGCTAAAACTAGCCCTTTTTGTTGTTATAAGAACAAATAAAATTCAGTTTAAAGTTAGTTTTGATCAAAGCTTGGAAGAGCCACTGCTGAGGGACCAAAGAGCCGCATGTGGCTCCAGAGCCGCAGGTTGCAGACCCCTGCACTAGCCCAACCAAAGTCCAGGACCCCTTACATTTTAAGACAGGTTTACAAGAAATCTAAAATAACTACCTATCAGCCTCTTTCAAACCAGTTATGTGATCACAATCTGATAGGCCTACCTTTGTGCTTGACGGATTTTTCATGCTGACGGACATCGTTCCTTCCCCCATGAGAGACACTAAAGTCGCAGTTACAAATCTTAAAAAACGCGTAATAAACTTTAGGAAAGTAAATTCGCTGTCCCATTTTTCAACATATTTACACGAAGTCTTAACTTTTTTGGCAGGGACGCGTCCTCTCTCGTTACTTCTCGTTACATCCATCTCTGTGTTTTTCCGGGTTTGTTCTCGACCGCGCCAGCCCTAACATCGCGAGAACTGCCACCGAGGCTACTGCAGGTGGCAGTTCTCGCGAGGCTAGTGACAGAGGCACCGGAATGTTTTTTTTTTTTTTTTTAATAATATTATAATACGGGAGATTTCCGGGAAAATAATAATTCGGGATGACGACGGGAAAGAGGGGTAAAATACGGTAGTTTCCCAGCCAAAACGGGAGACTTGACAGATATGGCCGATAGTCGTTCAGACCAGTCACTGTGGAGCTTTTTGGGACTGGGATGATGGTGGTGGTCTTCAGGCAGGTGGGGACTGTTTCCAGAGCAAGTGAGGTGTTGAAGATGTCAGCCAGCACCTCACAGAGCTGGTCCGCACATTCCTTCAGAACTTTACCGGGGATGTTGTCCGGTCCAGTTGCTTTATGAGGGTTGATCCTTCTGAGACTACTCCTCACTTCTGTTGTGGTCACGCTGAGATGCTCTTCCTCTGGTGATGAGGTGAGTCTGGTGCTGGGTGGTCTATTTGGGTCTTCAAACCGTGCATAAAACTTGTTGAGGGCATCAGGCAGAGATGGGTCTTTGGGGCACTGTTTGCTCCTGCTTTTATAATCAGTTATGCATTTGATGCCCTTCCACATGCTCCGTGGGTCTTGTGAGGTGAACTGTCCCTCGATCCTCTGTGCATATGTGGCCTTTGCCCTCTTAATGCCAGCAACCAACTCTTTCCTGGTCTTCCTCAGCTTTTCTGAGTCTCCAGACTTGAAGGCAGCGTTCCTGGCTGCCAGCAGGGTGCGACTGCGAACCTCTTTGTTTAACCAGGGTTTTGTGTTGGGGTAAGATTTAACATGTTTTTTTATGGATACATTTTCAGAGCATGTGCTAATATAACCCAGAACTGAGGATACATAAAGTTCAAGATCCACTGAGCTTCTATCAGTAGCTGCCTCCCTGAAAACAGACCAGTCAGTTTTTTCAAAGCAGTCTCTCAGCATGGGGGTGCTATCCTGGAGCCAAATTTTTACTTCCTTTTGTTCTGGTTTACAACGTCTTAGTGGGGGGAGTTGTGCTGGGACCATGAGGAGTGATAAATGATCAGAACCCCTGAGCGGTGGGCGTGGCTTCGCTGTGTACGCGCCTCTCACATTTGTGTAGACGTGATCGAGGGTGTTCCTCCCTCGTGTTGCTATGGATACGTGTTGATTGAAGGTTGGGAGAGAGTCCTTTAAATTAACGTGGTTGAAGTCACCTAAAACAATGCAAAGCCCCTCTGGATATTTACTCTACAGCGAGCTGATTAAGTCATGAATTTCTTCTAGGGCGACATTAGCATTAGCATCTGGGACGATGTAGATAACAGTGATAAGGATCACTGAATAGTTACGGGGTAGATAATGGGGGTGACACCTCACTGTGATCAGCTCCACAGCAGCTGTGCAAAGGCTTCTGATAAAAGCACAGTTTTTACACCAATCCGTACTCACGTTCACACAGACACCGCCGCCTCGTGTTTTCCCCGTAGTCTCTGTGCAGCTATCCGCTCTGAAAAAGAGTCTTTCATCCAGTTCATACACAGAGTCTGGTGTTTCCTTAGAAATCCACGTTTCCGTGAGGCAAAGCACAGAGCACTTCTTCATTTCCTCCGACGTTGTCACTCTCAGACGAAGCAAATCCATTTTGTTGTCCAGCGAGCAGACGTTAGACAGAAAAAGAGCCGGCATCGGGGGTCTCCCGGTTTTAGCGTCCGCCTTCAGTCTCACCATAATCCCCGCCCGGCAGCCTCGCTTCTGACGCCGGGAGCATCGCTTCCTTTTCTTTTCGCCGGAGCGTGAGCCAGAGCACCTCCGCTGCAGCTTCCAGGTGGAAGACTTCCAAAGCCGCATCCTGCCGAGCGTATATTTGAGTTCGTTACTGATTTCAGCTGTTCCCCGTGGCAAATCCGCTCCAATTCTCAACAGTTCAGTTTGGCTATAATTCACCCGCATAAAACGTGCAGAGTCAGGTACAGAATCACTATTAAAACTACTATTAAAACTACTAAAAGCTAGAGATGAACTGAGAGCCCATGAAGCTGCTGCCGGTCGGAGCGCGGCCATCTTGAACTGCACTCCAAGACGAAGAAAAGGAACCGGTCACCGACTGTTCCTGCTCGTCCCCTACAAAATGAGAGGCAGCCAAGGATAACATTTCCACCTCCGCAACCAGCTCAGGCATGGTGGGGAGGGGAGTCCAGTTGCTTTCAATGGTTTAACACCCAGTTGGCTTGCCTTGAAAAAAGGACTTAATTTCCGCTAATTCTGCGGACCGCCGCTCCACTCCTGTGGAAAGACCCTGATCAGACTTGGCTCGCCTCCTCCAAAGAGGGGCCAGAAACTGCGGCCTCAGTCTGGCGCTTCGAGCACTGGGTGGAGCTTCCTGTTCAGAGGGCGGGAGGTCACAGCTGAGCTCGGGGCAAAACTGGGCCAGCTAAGCCACTCTTACAGAATGAGGCATGAAGCTGCAGTTCATGCAGGGGTTCTCCAACAGGGCCTCCAGCAGATGGTCATGTCCCAGGCAGGTAGGACACAAGTCGTGACTATCATACACATGGAACACGGACTCACAATCTATGCAACAGTGAGAACCGTCCATGCTCCCTACTGTAGGCAGTTTATTCAAGAGAAAAACTGCAGCTCAGCAGAGGGGCTGGCACCACCAGCTACATGCAAGACATAAGACGGACATGCCGAATTTGGGAGAGGGCGCGCGAACGCCAGCATTCACAAATAGAGAACAAGTTCGGCGAATAATGAAATGGGAGAGGGTGAGCGAACGCTAGCCTTCACCAACAGAAGTGAATTGGGAGAGGGTGCGTGAACGCTAGGCTTCACCAACAGAAGTAAATAGGGAGAGGGTGCGTGGATGCTAGCCTTCACCAATAGAAATGAATCGGGAGAGGGTGCGTGAACGCCAGCCGTCACCAATAAAAGACAAGGCCAAGTTTCAGAGAGCCTAGCACTGCTAGCTCAGCCCAACCGTTTATCATGCCTGGTCCCCACTGCACAACTCGAAACACGCCTGCCGCCCCCTTTTGGCCGCTTGTCACGGTCCCACTGAGCCACTGAAGACCGTCTGATGACGCGCACTAGGGGGTGGCAGAGGGAGGGGGTGTAGCTCGTTTTCCGGGTTCAGTTGTTGTGTTAACTGCACCTCCGACGGTCTTTGATGAGATTAAAACGTTTTTTTATGTTTGGGGTGATCTACACTGGAGAGAACAGCAGCCTGTCAGCAGCAACTGTAAAAATGCCACGTTTCTTACCGGAGTTTGGTTCCAATTCATGGAGGCTCGATCCGGTAAGTTTAAAAAGTCCAAAAAAAGTCCCGTTGTGGTTGTGTAATCAGATAGCAGAGGCTCTCCCGACTGTTTGCTGGACGCGTCGAGCCACCA
The DNA here is from genome assembly GCA_038048925.1 of Garcialebias charrua. NCBI lineage: Eukaryota > Metazoa > Chordata > Actinopteri > Cyprinodontiformes > Rivulidae > Garcialebias > Garcialebias charrua. Next base: position 20,179 of record JBBPBX010026400.1, on the reverse strand, counting down.
GAGATCGAATTTTCTGGCGTTGGCAGTTCGACGCCTAGGTTGATTTGGACGCGCGCGTGCGTGGAAAAGGAACTGCAGGCTGCCGCCGCGCCGCTTCGATCACTCGAATCGCGCCGCTTCCCGGTTCGCCGTGACTCCACGCGTCTCCTCATAGACTTTGAATGTAAACCGGCCGCTTCAGCCGCCTGACACCGGGGCAGTGGGTACCAGGCATAAGGTTTAGCGAAAAAAGAATTGGGAGAGGGTGCGCGAACGCCAGCCTTCACCAATAGAGAACAAGTTTGGCAAAAAATGAAATGGGAGAGGGTGTGCGAATGCTAACCTTCACCAACAGAGAACAAGTTTGGCGAAAAATGAATTGGGAGAGGGTGCACGAACGCCAGCCTTCACCAATAGAGAACAAGTTTGGCAAAAAAAATTATTTGGGAGAGGGCACGAGGAATGTTAGCCTTCACCAATCAAAACAAGGCCAAAACTCAGACTAGCACCGCTAGTTCAGTCTAACCGCTTATGAGGTAGGTGAAAGTGAATTGGGAGAGGGTGCGAGCTTTCACCAATTAAAAACAAGGCCAAAACTCAAGACTAGCACCGCTAGTTTAGCCCAACCGTGTATGAGGTTAGTGAAAGTGAATTGGGAGAGGATGTGAGAAACGCTAACCTTCACCAATTAAAAACAAGGCCAAAACTCAGACTAGCACTGCTAGTACAGCCCAACCGTGTATGAGGTTGGTGAAAGTGAATTGGGAGAAGGTGCGAGGAACGCTAACCTTCACCAATTAAAAACAAGGCCAAAACTCAGACTAACACTGCTAGTTCAACCCAACCGTGTATGAGGTCGGTGAGAGTGAATTGGGAGAGGGTGCGAGAAATGCTAACCTTTACCAATTAAAAACAAGGCAAAAACTCGCACTAGTACTGCTAGTTCAGCTCAACCGTGTATGAGGTTGGTGAAAGTGAATTGGGAGAAGATGCGAGAAACCTTAACCGTCACCAATAGAACACAAGACCAAAACTCAAGAAGACTAGCCTATGGAGGTTGGCGCGTTTATGAGTTTATGGAAGGTGTGCAAACGCACGCCTTCTGAAAGTAGACAAGGCCAGAAACACAGCTGGTTACACCATAAGCTTCAGTAGAAGCATGTATGAATAGTTTTTTGAAGGTAGGCAAACGCTCGCCTACTAAAGTAAACAAGACCAGAAAAAAACAGCTGGCTGGCTACATATTTTATGAATAAGTCTTGGAAGGTACGAGAACGCTCGCCTCCTTAAAGTAAACAAGGCCAGAAACGCAGCTGGCTACAAAAATAAACTTCGATAGAAGCATTTATGAATAGTTTTTGGAAGGTACGAAAACGCTCACCTTCTGTAAACAAGGCCAGAACACAGCTGGCTTCAAAAATAAACTTCGGTAGAAGCATTTATGAATAGTTTTTGGAAGGTACGAAAACGCTCACCTTCTTAAAGTAAACAAGACCAGAACACAGCTGGCTGCAAAAATAAACTTCGGTAGAAGCATTTATAAATAGTTTTTGGAAGGTACAAAAACGCTCACCTTCTTAAAGTAAACAAGGCCAGAACACAGCTGGCTGCAAAAATAAACTTCGGTAGAAGCATTTATGAATACAGTACTGGAGTTTTTGGAAGGTACGAAAACGTTCACCTTCTTAAAGTAAACAAGACCAGAACACAGCTGGCTACAAAAATAAACTTTGGTAGAAGCATTTATGAATAGTTTTTGGAAGGTGCGCGAACGCTCGCCTTCTTAAAGTAAACAAGGCCAGAACACAGCCGGCTACAGTAGAGTAATACTTACCCACGTGTTGTCCTCACATGGAAATTGCCTCCTAAAGCGGACAGAGGCACAACAATGGCAACAAAAACCGCAGTCAAGGCAAAATAAAGACTTCTTACGTGACCCACACGGTAGTCTGCTCCGAGGCGGATGGAGCCGCTGCAAGCGGCGGAGCCGCGAATAAGTAAAATGTACTCAACAATGTTGAACCACATCAGTAACACTGTGGTTTGGGAGAGGGGCGAAGCCACCGTAGCTCCACTGAGATACCTTAGTAAAGGTGAAAACGTTGCGGCCCATGGAGGGTGAACACACTGCTCTGGCCAACAGGCAGGCGGGCCTCCAGCGATGGTGAGAAAGATAATCCAAAGGCCTGTAGCCTTGGAACGAACACGCGCAAGAAGAAAAAAGGGGACTGAATTAACGGATAATGCTAGGCTATGTAGCCTCTTGATTGCTTATCCGGTCACACCTGTGTGACATCGTTGATATAATTACTCGAACAGCGCATGCGCGAAGGGATATTCCGTGCTTTCAGCACTGCCCTCTGGCAGTCAGGAGGGATGAAATAGAACTCTGATTTTCATTCTAAATAAATGTCCCATCAGCAGATTTGCAGCATTCTGTCAATGGAGAAACAACGGTAAAACTTTAACTCCCCTTCCCTCAGGAAGAGTCTAATCAAACATGTACAACATTTTATTAGCTGAAATCACTTTTGCAGATGATGCAGTTCTGATTTTTTCAAGTCATGTTCAGAGCCATTCATAGCCAAGTGCAAAACTGCAGAGTCAGCTCCTTTAAATTTGTGTTCATGGTTTTTGACTAAAAAATGTGAAATGCTTCTTCTAAATTGGGTCTGGCATGAGCTTCTTGTAGTTTTTTTTTTTTTTTTTTCGCATGATGGAGTGAGAGACAGACCAGCAGATAAGGCCTTTGTCCGCAGTGATGAGGACGTTGCTGGTAAAGAAGGCACTGCACACTAAAAACACAAGGCTCATAACATGCTGGTCCATCTACATTACAACTTTCAACTATGGTCAAAATATATGGATTGTGACCGAAAGAATGAGGTACTGGGGATAAGCAGCTGTTACGTATCAGCCTTAGAGATGAGGTGAATAGCTACCAGTACATCATCCAAGGGACTCTCTGCATTAAAGAGTCAGTGATGTTTGTTCAGGAATCACAATCTGGTTGCCTCCTCCTGGAGGTTTTCCAAACGTGTCCCACTGGGCGGACACTTGGGGAAGACCCAGAACCCACTTGAGAGATATCCTTTCTGGCCTGGGAACAACACTGGGATCTCCACGCTGTCTCCTCTGAAGAGGGACAGCATGTACATTTTACTGAAATGCAGTGCTTACTTTCCTTCATCCATGAAATTTTATTTAAATATCTTAACCAAAACATTTAAATGCAACTTTCATACAGTATGTAGACAAGGCATTGCTCCATCAGCCTTTTTGCCGGACCAGATTGTTATTTTTCCAAATGAAAATGGTCAGGAGCACAGCAGCACTGTGGCTTGCAGCTTTCAGCCTGATCAGTCTTCTCTTGATGAGGAATTTGTGAACTGCAACCAATGTGCGAGAGGTTTCAAGTTGCCATAAAGCTAATGGGAGACGTCTCACAGACTTTGTTCTTAGTGCAATCTTGATTTGATCATTGCTTGGGAAACATTTGAAAACTCTGACATCAGCTTCAACTATACTCCTAGACGTTTACACATTCTCACTCCCATAAATGTAATGTTGCATCATTTTATGTAATTAAAAGAAACACATTTTGCATTGTTCTTCCCCTCTTTGGCATGCTTTGGGTCAAAATACAGCAGAATATATCCAACATGACTTTAAAGAAGATTTTCATTAATGAAAAGTGCGTTATAAATTGAATTCATTATTATTATTATGATAATTTAAGGAGGTGAGCTACACCCCACTCCTCCGTCGAGTGTATCTCTTTTGAGATTTGATGTAAAAAGTCCCATCCTTCTGCTTACACAAGGCCAAGTCACAAAGTTAACAGGAAGGAAACCCAGACATCCCTCTTCCCTCCATCTGTGAAGCAACAGTGATGCTGGGAAAACAGTCTGGGCCCCTTTTGTTTCGTTGGGTACGAGTGCCATGCCATCTCACACTCGATGAAGATCTTCAAAGTGCACCAAGAAGAAAACATTTGTGAATATTTTTGCAAAACAAAACTTTAAAAGAAGGCAAGTGATGCAACAAGACATTCTTCTAAGAAAAGTGATTTCAGTAGAATCAGATCTATGCTGGAATGGAGTTAAACAATGCAAATGTTAATCCAGATGAAATGTGTTAGAATGACCCAAAGCAAGTACCGTATTTTCTGCCGTACACGTCGCACCACTGTATAAGTTTCATCAGTCCAGATATGTCTAATAAAGTGGAAAAATCCATAAATATGTCACTTTGCCATATAAGCTGCATCTATTATGCGTCATCGCTGACACATCGCGTTTGTTACGAGTCACCACTGACAACCCAGAAATGTGGGCCGGTGCTGTGCCAAAAATCAATTGGCTATCAAATGGCAGCCATGGGAACATGCACGAGAGGACTTCAACAAATTTGTAACAAGATTAACACGTAAAACAATTATTTGTTTGCTCGGCATTATAGCAAAGGTGTGTCTCAGTCTAACTTTTCTTTAATAAACGCACTTTGATGGCCAAATCAGCTGCATTTTCAAAAGCCGATTTGCGGAAGTGGGAACGCGCAGAGGGACGACTCGCGGTGCATTTCTTCAAAATTTAACAAGATAACCATCTAATATTATTGTTGATTGTTTAAGGAAATGTCTACTGTTGCTGTTGTCATTCTTTAGTTTGTAGCAGGTCGCTCTTGTAAATGAGTCCTCAAGGCTCAATGAGATTAACCTGACGAAATAAAGGTTGAATGAATGAATGAATTTGTTTGCTCAGAATTATAGTGTGTCTAAGTTGAACTTTTCCTTGATAAATACACTTTAATGGTAAAATCAGCTGCCGGGGCAGCGCACAAAATGAAGCTGATTTGACTCTTGTTCCAGGCATGATCCCAGAGCTGGACGAAGGTGGCTTGGTATGGCAAGCCGATTGTGTCATTAATAGCCACTTTTACCTATTACATGACACAACGGCATGCCATACTACTCGAGTGCCATCTTGCGGCTGAAAACGGTAGTGTTCAATATTTTCAATGTCAGAATGAATGAAAATGGTTATATCTCAACCAAAAATTGGGTTATAAATACTGTATGGGGTGGGGGGGAGAACATAAGTCGCTTCGGTGTACAAGTCAGAGAATCTTTATTGTCATTTGCACCACATGTGGTACATGTGATGAAACGAGATTATGTACACAGGGTCCCAGTTACATCCAACAATAAAATGTAAGAGAAGAACAGTAATAACATCTAAGATATGAACTAAGAAAAACATCAACTAAAAATACACTAAGCACTAATATCATAGAAAACATTACTCCAAACAGCAGCACGAACATCAGTCTGTATGAGCAGATGGGCACGAATGAACACAGCAACATGAAACAGATCAGCAGCAACATGAAACAGATCAGCAGCAACATGATGTGATATTTTGCAGTGATTATTCTGGTTATTTATTCATGAGTCTAACAGCCTCAGGGTAAAAGCTGTTCCTCAGTCTAGTGGTTCTACACTTAATGCTCCTCAGCCTCCTTCCTGAGGGGAGTGGGGCAAAAAGTGTGTGTGCTGGGTGAGTGGGGTCTTTCATGATGCAGGTGGCTCTCTTCCTGCATCTGGAGGTGTAGATGTCTGTGATAATGGGGAGACTGACTCCAACAGACTTCTGTGCAGCCTTCACCACTCTCTGTAAAGCTTTTCTTTCAGCAGCTGTGCAACTTCCGTGCCACACGTTGATGCTGGAGCACAGGATGCTCTCCACTGCACACCTGTAGAAGGAGGTGAGGACTGAGCTTCTCAGACCAGCTCGTCTCAACCCTCTGAGGAAGTAGAGTCTCTGATGACCTTTCTTGATCAGGCTGGTGGTGTTGTTGCTCCAGCTGAGGTTGTCATTCATGTGTACACCCAAGTACTTGTAGCTGGAGACCACCTCCACTGCAGATCCTCTTGTGTTCAGTGGGGTGTGTTTGTTCCTTCTGAAGTCTACAATCATCTCCTTTGTCTTCTTCACATTGATGTGAAGGTTATTCTCTTTGCACCAGCTCTCCAGGTGTTCCACCTCCTGCCTGTAGCTGGACTCATCATTGTTTGTGATGCATCCCACCACAGCTGTATCATCTGCAAACTTTACAATATGACAGCCTGGATGGGTAGCTGCACAATCATATGTGAGCAGAGTGAACAGGAGAGGGCTCAACACACATCCTTGAGGAGAGCCAGTGCTGAGGGTTATGGTGGAGGAGGAGAAGTTGTGGATCCTCACTGACTGTGGTCTGTTTGTTAAGAAGTCTAGTACCCAGTTACAAATGGAGGGGCTTAGTCCTAGTGTGAATAGTTTGTCCATCAGAGTTTGGGGGATCATGGTGTTGAAGGCAGATGTGAAGTCCACAAAGAGCAGACGGACGTAAGAGTCCTTCTGTTCCAGGTGGGTGAGAGCAGTGTGGTCCACAGAGGAGATGGTGTCCTCTGTTGATCGGTTTTCGTTGTATGCATACTGATGAGGGTCCTCGTTGATGTTGATGGATGTTTTGATGTGAGTCATGACCAGTTTTTCGAAGCATTTAGCGACTATCGGGGTGAGGGCCACTGGTCGATAGTCATTCAGACCAGTCACTGTAGAGCTTTTTTGGGACTGGGATGATGGTGGCGGTCTTCAGGCAGGTGGGAACTGTCTCCAGGGCAGATGAGGTGTTAAATTTGTCAGCCAGCACATCGCAGAGCTGATCGACCCATTCTTTCATTACTTTCCCAGATATGTTGTCTGGTCCGGTTGCTTTGTGAGGTTTGATCCTCTTGAAAGTACTCCTTACTTCTGCTGCGGTCACGCTGAGATGCTCTTCATCCGGTGGTGAGGTGAGTCTGGTGCTGGGTGGTCTGTTTGGGTCTTCAAAGCGTGCATAAAACTTGTTGAGGGCATCAGGCAGAGATGGGTCTTTGGGGCATTGTTCACTCCTGCCTTTATAATCTGTTATGCATTTAATGCCCCTCCACATGCTCCGTGGGTCTTGTGAGGTGAACTGACCCTCGATCCTCTGTGCATATGTAGCCTTGACCCTCTTAATGCCAGCAAGCTCTATCCTAGTCCTTCTCAGCTCCTCTGAGTTTCCAGACCTGAAGGCTGTGTTCCTGGCTGCCAGCAGGGTGCGAACCTCTGCATTCAGCCAAGGTTTAGTGTTGGGGTAGCATTTAACATATTTTGTGATTGAGACGTTGTCAGAGCATGTGCTAATGTACCCCAGTACTGAAGATGTGTATTGGTCAAGGTCAAGCAATCCTCCATTTTCAGCAGCTTCTCTGAAAACCTGCCAGTCTGTTCTTTCAAAACAATCTCTTAGTATGGGGCCACTGTCCTGGATCCAACATTTAACTTTCTGGAGCATCTCAGTGAGGGGAGATGTGCTGGAGCCAGGAAGATTGGGATATGGTCAGATAATCCTAAATGGGGGCGGGGTTTGGCTTGGTTTGGTATAAGCTGCAGGACATGCAAATTATGCAAAAAAACTCAGATTTATAAACCAAATAATATGATAGTTCATGTGAAGATACCCTTCAGACACCCAGATTGAGGTATTTTAGCACAGCTCTGGATAACTCACAAACATATGCACCATCTCTGGTACGAAAGAAGCATAAATTGTGAGAAGCTTAAAAACAAAATCAGATTTACTTTTTGGTGGTCCCTTTGTTTGATGGGGGACCTTTGTTTAGATGCTCACACACATGAACAAAGGCAGAAGCCCAGCGGAACAGGCGCAATGCTATATTCTGCATCCGCCAAAGCTTCAAATTAATTTGTTCAGCTAGATTTTGATGCAGATTCCAGTTTAAGACTCCCTGCAGGGAGAACTGCACTGAAACAGATCCACAAGCAGCACAGGCGCCATAGATGACATCAAAGCCTTTTGAGCGGCACAACACTCAAGGGATGCGTGTGGATGAATCATAATGGATGTGTGTGTGTTGTCTACACATGCCAGGGGACCTCTTGAGATCTTAAGAGCTGCCCTCTGTGTGCATCTGCCAGCTAAGTGACACTGGTGTGAGCATACCATGGCCTCGTGTTTCCCAGACTCCATTAGGATGAAGCTGCGCCAGCCGGACTCCCGTGTCTCCACTAAACCCCCCAAACGCTCACACTGAGATTACTGTTACATACCAACACCAAAACTGGTGCATTTTAGTTGCAACCCAAACATGTTGTAGTTATTACGTTTCTTGATTTTAGTTAACTACGCCACTTGGAGGAAACGGTGCACAAATTGTGAGTAAAAGGACTGTGGTGATGCCCCATCCCTGTCACACAGCATTTCCTTTCCTGAAAGCATAATTAAATCTTTAGCTGTCACTTATGTTAACTAGCAGAAAAGCACATCTAATGTGCTAAATGCCACAGGGCTGCAGCTGCTCTGATTCAAATCTTAAAGTGAACTCTCGTGAAAGCGTTTCATTCTTGCATGTTGTCTTCCTCTCTGGGTGATGACTACAGTGGGGCTGCAGGATGTGAACAAGCATCATCTTTGTCCCTGGATCCGGAAATGTACTGGGCAAACGGTAAGTGGAGCAGTTAGTGACAAGAGCCGTGAAAAGGACAATTAAAGCGAGTTCACAACCTCAAGAGGAGTCTGGTCCCAAGATGTTGAAATTGTATTAGAAACTGAGCTCAAGTCTCTGAGCCAGAAACAGACAGTATCTTCTGTTTGAGGTTCTGTAGTATTTTTTTCAAGGGGGACATGATGTGGTTAATATTTAGTATTGTATGAAAGCATTCAGCCAATCAAGTCCAATAAGGACCCTGAACAAATATTTTTAGAATATTTATAAAAATAAATAAAAAAGTCCTGTAATAGGTTAAGTTTAGAATTTTCTCTGCGTGCTGCTGCCGAGTGTACGGCTTGAAATTACATTTTAATGCTCCTATTTGAGCTACAACTGGCAGCTTATGTGCTTAACTGGGGTCATTTTTTTTTGCTCTGTGTTGTGTATGAGTAATGAAGTGGGAACTGAATGTCTCTTAAGGGGAAGCAGTCTCGCATGTGCACGATCATGCTGCGCAACAGTGGCAGTGTGCAAGCTTACCACATCATTATATGTACATACTGTTTAAAATAGGTTCACTGACCTATTTCATTTACATTGCAAGGAAAGAAGATGGAAGACATGCAGTGAATAAACACCCAGCAGTTTTTGAAATATCGCATATTGCGGTTTTAAAAACAAATCTTGTGTCGAGTATGGAGTTATTTGCATTTTGGTCAATCCTCATATGTCAACATTGCACAGTCTCATGCAATATTGTGAGAACTAATGAGATGTGTCACAATATATTGTATAAATAGGATGAGTAGCAGCGACTACATCCAATTTTAGCTTTACATTTGTAAAAGTAGCTGAAATATAGCTATTTTTGTGTTGGGTATTGGTGGCCATCTTAAATTGTGTCGAAATATGTGTATCAGTGGCGGCTCC
>JBBPBX010026399.1:8003-38136 GCA_038048925.1 Garcialebias charrua | reverse complement strand
CTCAAAAACTTTGTTTATTCCCTCCTGGAATAAGTTTATCTTGAAGTCAGAGGCCTGAAGCTGACATATTCTCTGATGACCAACGCGGAAGCCAGGAGACGTTGAAACGTAAACTAAAACCAGTTTTGGACGTGCTGGGACTAAAGGACTCTGTGCATCTGAAGGCTGGTGTCTTCCCTCTTACCGGGCGGTCGTCAAAAGGTAAAGGAGCTGTTTACAAAACGTACCTGGATTTTAGCAGAAGTCGGATGAAAAGTGTCACTCTGGTCTCATGCTCAGGATAATTTTCTTCTTAAATCTTTCCTCCTATTTCTTTTCCCTCTCAACCTAAGCTGGAAACTATATTTTAAGCTGAAATGCCCCTCAGACTAAATATGTGTAACATCTAATATTTATGTCTGTTGTGTTGAATTCAAGTGTGCTGACGTATTTGAATTGAAAGAAAGTGAAATCATGTCAATCAAGTGTAATGGTGTTAATTTAGTTGATTTATTTTAAATAAATGATAGTGTCTCTTTGACATATCAAACTAAGTTAACGTGTCCATTGTCACTTAATGGCTCTGTTTATTTATCCATCATAAAGATCACAGAAATATTGAATAAACTGAAAAAGAAGAGAATCCGTGAAATTACTATTCAATCTGAATAAGTAAATTAAGGTAAAAAGGAGGTCAGTATTAAACTGACCCCCCCTTTAACCCCTTTACATCTGGGTGGCACCGTACGTGTTTAAAGTCACAATATGGTGGTTACCCTCATGTTTACTTCATCTGGTGGCCTCGTATCGGCTTCTAAAAGTTTATTGATAAATCTGTGGTCTCAGTCATGAACTTGTAACGTCATGTTTGCATAAAGGGATCCAAGTTTTAAACTCTGAGGATAATAATTTTGGCTGGAAGTGTTCAAAGCAGGCAGATTCTGCGTGTTTTTATCATTTGAGGCTGAGGGATTGTTATTCGTTTCAACACTGCAAGCGCTGTTGGAAGCATTCAGGTGAAGTTTTTGTCAGCCGTAGTCTGTGGAGGTTCTGGTTCGGTTCCGATCCAGCTCACTCGCACAGACTCCTGTACGGAGCTTTGTTGAAATGACCGCCGAGTCATAGTGCCTGGAAGCTAATTTAACATCTACAAGATTGCTGTTGTGGTTTTTACATTTTAAAGAAGGTCGAAGCAGCATATATGTTAGAACGTGTCGGTTAGTGGTTCGTGAAACCCGAGTTCTGCTCCTTTAACGTGGACGGAACCGACCTTGAGTGACTCCGTGAGAGTCCGTGTTGTTCAACAGCTGCAGTGCTGGGTTACTGAGCGTGACTAAGTTGGCCTGTCTAGATGTGCGCGCCGCATGTTTCAGCATTTTGGGAAGTTAAATTGTAGCGTTTGAGTTGTTTTACAGAGCTGTGAAATTGTTTTCTGCTGTGCAAGCTAACGTTAAGAAGACGTGTGTCTACATGTTTGTTTATGAGCTGTGATTGGATGAAACGAGTGCTGTGTGCTGTGAATCACTCTTGTAGCGAACGCTGATTCGCTGTTGTGTGCTGTCAATCACTCTTGTGGCGAACGCTGATTCGCTGTTGTGAGCTGTCAATCACGTCGCACGCCGTTGCGACCAGCCCATTTTGTCGTCATTTCCGGCACGACATTGGTCGAAGGTAAGGATCTACATTCGCCGTGTAGGCTTGTAGAATGAACTACATACGCTGTGATTGATTTGTTGACGTCACGTATTTTGTAGCGAGCTCCGCCTCGCTTACGTACGAAGCTGGTGACGCGCTACGCACGCTGCGTTGGCCCGCCCATTCTTGTCGTCATTTCCTGATGCACATTGAGTGACAATCAGACGCAGTTCACACACACACGGTGAAAAGTGGTTTCACTAAAAGTTTAAAAAACTCAATTTAAGCCATCTAAACTGTCTAACAACATAAATTTGTCTCTGACAAGACCGCAGTTCGAGCGTTTATCACGAACATACTAGAAACTAACTCTAAAAGGTAGTTTTTCAGTTAAATACTGAATGAAATAATTCAGTCTCCACGTGATAAATTAAGACTCAAAACTGCCCCCTGTTGGTTAAAAGACGTTAATAGATGAGTTTTCTAAAAAAAAAACATCATGAAAAAGTCAGCATTTTTATGGTGAAATTACCAGCTTTAAAATTGTTCTGTACACAAACAAAAAATCCTGTTTATTTTAAATAAAGAATTTTTGAATAACAGAGGTACAGACGAACAATTGATGCTCATTTTAAATACTGAAGAGATTTAAAATAACACTCAAAAAAGCATCTTTTATTTGATTTTCAGATTAAATAAAATTAATAAATAAAATGATGGAGAACAGAGAATTTCCACATTAAGCTCTTCACATCTCTGAATTTTAAACAGAATTGGTGTACACTGTACACTTTTAGTTAAAAATTGCATTTTTAACGTTTTTCTGTGTAAAATTAATGACTCCAGTTTATTTTAAATACAAAATTTAAAATAAACAGAAAGCATCTGCTGACTTGATTTTCACAAAAAATCAAAACAAAGATAGCAGAACAACTTTGAGGATGTCAACAGACAACAAATTGATAAAAGTCACTGATTTTTATTTGGAATGCCATCTGTCATGTTATGCTAAGCACACAAACACCTCCAGTTTATTTTAGATAAAAAATATTTAAAATAAACAGGTGATCTATTTTTCACTCCTGATAACTGTCAAAATACAGCAAAACAGTTTAGCCAAACTGCAATACATCTTTTTAAGGCATAATGGAGCAGCATTCTGGGTACATTTTAGTGTGAACAATGTATTTATCTCGAATCTTTTAAATAGTGTTTGAGTAAGTAAAACGGACGTCATGCTTGGGTTAGTTAGTAACTGTTGTTGAAAAATAAGTTATATTTTAAAGTTAACACTGCAAAAAGGCATTTAACTTTTACAATTCATTTGAGGGTAAAACCTGAAGGAGGTACCTATGAATAGAAATACTTATTACACAGTGAAACACTTATACCAGACAGCTGATTAGTTTGATTGACTCAGTGCTGCATTAAAAGTGAAGATTTATTTGCACACATTAAATTTGGAACTGTCTTATTGATTTTCACAAAAAATCAAGTTAAAGATGGAAGTTCAAGACGGTACGCGTCCAAGGCTCATACAGTATGTGCCTCTAGAAGACCCATACATCAGAGGGTACCAAGAGGAACCCCGGAGCCATGAACTTGCTCCCCCTGCACCTTGCACAGAGGAAAAATCTTTCTCATTGTGTGGTGACTACTCAGCTGCCCGAAATGTCTTGCAGAGAAACGATGAACATCCATATTTTTTCTTTGCCAGAATTTTGAAGGCGTATATAGGTGACATGATGGAACCTGACCTGGAAGAGCAGACGCTTTTCAAATCTGTTTTCAGGGATAATCTAATCCCTGATGTTAGATTCGAGTTGCCATGGAACTTGGCCTGGGGTGATTTAGAAGCAACATCTTTGAATGAAATAGTAGAGTGTGCTGCGGATGTCTTTGCAGCTAACATGCAAGCCAAAACACCCTTACAGGTGTCCCCGAATGAAGCGGTCAATTCCCACTCGCTGGAGCTAGAAGGGACAAGTTCATCAACTCCCTCTCCTAACAAAGGCGAAAAGAAACAGACCTTTCAACCTGACAAACCACAAAGTGGGGGTATCCGCGGGAGAAAGAAACCAAAATGGTTCAGATCGAACCAGATGGGTGAAAACCAAGGTCAATCGGCGGGTGGACTTCAAAAGAAATTGAAGGATGGGGACCTATACTCATGTAACTATGCGTTGTCCCAACAGACACCCCCGAGCCTTGGAACTGCACCTCCCGCACCTCGAACTGAACAGTTCGAAACAGGCAAAGAGTCACGAATGTCCCGGAATAATGGCCCAACACCTCTATGCTCGGAAGAGACAGAGGAAGTAAGTAGTTTGTCAGTAGATTTGAATGTTACTGTGCTTGACCAACCTGTTACAATGAGTGGCATTATCATTGATAATGACACTATCAACATTGACCGACCTGGAGCGATGTGTAGCACTGTCTTTCACAAGACCTCAGCGCACGCTACTACCAACATGCCATGGATGTTGACAGCAAACCAATTGCTGACACACAACAACATCCTGAAGGTCATGATGCTGACAGCCAACAAGATGCTGACAGTAAACAAGATTACACAGCCAGAGTCACACGTGAACAGAAACGTGGACAAAGACCTGTGAGGTTTCTGTGTAACTTTATGCAAAGGGGGGTGGCTAAGAAAGCCTACCTGCCCATCACACTGGAAGGTGTCCTTGAGCGTGAAGCCCTCCTGGATGGCAGTTCTGATATAACTATTATGTCGGCCAAGCTGTTCGAGGAGCTGAGGACCGCCGCCAACGGTGTTGACGGGCAAATACCCTTTGAGGAATGTGCTATTGAGCTACAGGGTCTCGCAGAGACGAGAACAACCCTAACAGCCATAGCTATGGTTCACATGCAGATTGGCAAAACGACACTACACCACCCAGTGTATGTGTCCACACTTGACTCATTCCCATTTCTGGTTGGCCAAGACTTTATAAACCGTTTTGAAGCGATTATAGATTATGGTCAACAGGAAATGTGGGCAACAGTGAGAAAACCCCTGCCAATAAAAGTGCCTCCTCGTTGTGGTACAGACTGCCTAACCGCAGGTACCGCAGTGGCCACGAGGGACTCCCCAACCGTGGTCACAAGCCCGGTTAGTGAACCTTCAACTACAGGTGAGACAGTAGAGACTCAACAGTTGGACCAGACTCTGGCCCGACAAGAGAACCTCCTCTGCGAGCTGACACAGTCAGCACTCACTGAACACTACCTACCACAGGTAGTGAAAGGTGTTGAGATCCAAGGATCCTACACCGAAGAGGCTGTACTGTCCTATGGGACAGGTAATTCAGCTATCAGCCAAGCTTTCGATGAAACCTTGGTTCAAGGACATGTGAGTCCTGGAAGTGGCAGTCCGCGACATGCTGACAGTCACTTGGATTTCAGTGTCACAGATTTTGAGGACCCCTCCTCCAACAAAAGGGGGGTGTACTCTCACTCTCTACCACAGGTAGTAGACTGTGTGGAGGTCCGAGGATCCCACACCACAGACGCTGTACTGTCCTCTGGGACAGGTACTTCAGCCATCAGCCAAGCTTTCGATGAAACCTTGGTTCAAGAGCTTTTGAGTATAGGACTACTCAGAGATGACATAGTTCTTACAGACTCAAAGAGCACCTCTTCAGTCATGAAGTGGGAAGACACACATCACAACGACAGTGACCCGTCGCAGTCTGTACAATCAGACACACCAGCGACTGCGCCGACAGTTGTGACACACCTGAATTACGCAGAAAGAGGTAAACGTACGGAGAAACGTTGGCCGAAGCCTATGAGGTTCCTGTACAAGCTTCCCGATACACTGCGTGAACGGCTTAAACCAAACCATGGCATCTTAACTCGTGCCCAAGGCCTTGACAATCTCAAGGTCCCCACCAATCTCAAAGAACTACAAAGTTTTCTTGGCGTGTGTAACTACTCGAACCAGTTCATAGAGAACTATGCAGACCTTGCAAAGCCACTGACTGAACTCCTAAAGAAAGACGTCCCATTTGTCTGGACTGACAAACAGCAGCAGGCAATGGACGCTCTTATAGACAGGATCAAGTCAGCCCCATGTTTAGTCTACCCAGACTACAACAAAGAGCTTTACTTGGAAGTGGGCTTCTCAGCTCGTTGCATAAGTGCTGGTCTGTACCAGATACACGACAGAGACAAACGTGTAGTAGCCTACGCCAGCAAGACGATGGCAGGCCCCGAGTTGAGATTCTCAGACTGTGAGAAAGCTTTACTGACCACAGTGTGGGCAGTTGAACATTTCTCCGGCTACATTGGTGGGCAGAAGATCGTTGTGGAAACACAACACCAGCCAGTGACCTTCCTTAACAGTGAACGCATCAGAGATGGTGTGGTGACAAACTCACGTGTTGCAACGTGGCTCATGGCGCTTCAAAGTTTTAACCTAGACATCCGTTATGGTCAGAACAAGAAGTCTCATCTGGGGACGGACTTGGCAATCTGCCAGAAGTGTACACAAGATGTACCAGCCACCCAGCCGCCGGTTGAGGTTAAACCCCCAGTAACTGAAGACCCGAATCACCACTTCTTTGATGACAATATCTGCAAAGATATGACAACATTGTACGTGGATGGATCTTCATTCCTCCGCGACAAGATCTGCAGAGCAGGTGTTGGAGGGGTCCTCCTCCAAGGCCAAGAGCAGATAACTTTCAGCTACAAATTAGGCTCTCAGACTTCTCGGTATGCTGAGATTGTCGGAATCCTAATAGCTCTCCAGATTGTAGTAGAACGCTCCATCAAGACGCTAGTCATCTGCACTGACTCTAACTATGCTCGTTTGAGTTTCGCTTGTCACCTCGCTGTGTGGAAACAGAACGGTTTCCTAACAAGCGACAGAAAAGTGGTCAAACACAAAGAGCTTTTCATAGCGTGTGATCACTTGGTGACATCACATGACTTACAGATCTACTGGAAGAAGGTTCCAGGGCATTCTAGAGTCCCTGGCGATGACAAGCACTACAATGACATTGCAGATTCCTTAGCCAAAGAAGGAGCCGACGAAGGTCCTCTATGGTCCTTCGACCCCTCCTGGTTAATCGAGACTCTGCCAACACAACCTTCAGTCAGAGTTATGGCAGTCACACGTGCACAGGCCGCGGCCAGACCTGCTGACAACGCAGTCTCTGTACGACCTGCACTGACTGACCCTGACATCATCCAACTTCAGAAGTCGGATCCTGCTATCAACTCCATGATACTGTATCTGACTGATCCGGACAAGAATAGTCCGTCTAAAGACGACCTGGATTCCGATCCAGACCTTAAGGTCCTTTATCAGCTGCGCAAACAGCTTAAACTACTCAAGGGCATCTTGACTTTCGCTCATGGACCAACGTCCTCACCTGTGTTCGTGGTTCCCCATGACCAAAGGGGGGTGATGTTAGTTCATGCCCATGATCTCCCGTCCGCAGGACACAAAGGAGATAAAGCCACGCTGACGGCATTAAAACAAATTGCCTATTGGCCTGGAATGAAAAAGGATGTCAAGGACTACATTGAAGGGTGCGTGGTCTGTGGCCAGTTTCAGCCAACCAGACCACTTCACAGAGCACCACTGCAAAGCAGAGGCATTGCATTCCCATGGTCTGACCTCCAGATCGACTGGGTTGGACCACTCACTAAGAGCTCTAGAGGAAATAAATATTTTCTCACGGTAACCTGTGCATTTACCAAATGGGTAGAATGCCTACCAGCTCCTAACGACACAGCACAAACAACTGCTATGTTGTTAATGAATCATATATTCTCAAGGTTTGGACTTCCCCTTCGGGTGAACTCAGACCAAGGTACACACTTCACAGGTGAAGTGATGAAAGAACTGTGGAAGACGCTAGGCGTCAAGGCCAACTTTCATGTCGGCTACCACCCACAGGCTTCAGGCCAAGTTGAGAGAGCGAACAGAACTGTGGTGAGTATTTTGAAGAAATACGTGGCTGCAAATCACAAGGACTGGGATGTGAAACTCCCTCTGGTCCTCATGGCCATAAGAGCCACTCCACACACATCAACTGGCATCTCTCCCTTCGAGATGATGACCGGTCGACAGATGACTCTCCCTCTACACCTGTTGTACCAACCAGGCGACGCCGTCATGGCGACAGCCTACACTACACAACAATACATGAAAGATTTGAATGTACACCTCAGAAACACTTTTGCTTTCGCCCAGAAAAACCTGGAAAGGTCCGCTGAAGGACGCAAGGCGTACTATGACCAGAAGGCCTCTCACAATGAACTCCAAGTGGGAGACAGAGTCTGGTACTATACGTTCGCCCCAGCAACCGGGAAAGGAGGGTCCGGGACCGGAACTCTCGCCCGCAAACTAATGCCCAGGTGGACTGGACCTCATCTGATAACAGACAAAGTGTCCTCAGTCGTCTACGAGATCAAAATCAGCAAAGGCCGCAAAGAGCCAATTGCTAAATGGGTACATCGAAATCAGATCAAACCTTACAAGGCGTTCAATGACTCCACAAAAGACAAAGATCTCACAAACTCACCGACTTCATGGGATAATAAGGTCGTCCAAACACAAGTTAGTAAATAAACTAATCAGGTTTAAACTACCGTATTTCCCACCCTATAAGTCGCATTGTCCAATTTGAACTTAGAAACGCTAAGCCTAAAACCCACAACAAAAACTAACCTTAACAACCGTTTAAATCCACGAGATTTAATTTGACCTCGGTCATAAAGTTGAGACCTGTTTTTCTTGTGTGTTGCACTTTGGAATCTGACGACAAGAGTGTGTCGAAGCAGTGAAACGTTGTTTCCTTGTTGTTTAGTCATTACTGTTGTCATTAGTTGAGATATTGTTTGGTTCTGAACACTCCCAGCCAAAAAGGTTTTGTATTAACATTGGTTAATGAATGATATGGATTTAACTATGCCAACATGCAGTTCGTTTTGTTAAATCTCAATCGTTGAAGAGTCAATGTAGTTTAAAGCTACTCAAGGTACCATAAACTACGCTGGTCTCATAATTTCTAAATTGAACCGATTCGATCGTTTCTATTCTAGATTATCTATTCATTTTGATGAGTCTCGCCATAGACTTCAAAATTTATTAGGAATACCAAATCCTACGTCGTTCGTCTAAAAGACAACAGACATTTAGATCAAACTATATTTCATTTTTATTTTAGTTTAACCTAAACTAAGTAATGAATGGAGGAATAGTTTGGAATTAGAGGCCTTCGTTACAGAAGCCCTCCAAAATTTTATAGGTATAGATCCCTATATCTAATTTACAGAATTGATCCACCCCTTAATTGGTAATTGTAGCTGTTCTAAACCATGATAGCTTACATACCAGGTGCATATAGGTAGGGCTTAATGTAAAATCCCAATCATAAGCCCACCTAAAACCACATAATTGCATGACACATAGAACCAGAGTGGCACTGACTGGAGACCAACCAGCCAACAACCTTCGATGTGGGACCTGCAGCTCCAACGCTTGGTCTTCAACCTTCATCCAAGGGTCGCCTCCTCTGCGTCAATCGAGGGATCCCCTCTACATGCTGATTATGAAAACAATTGTTGCTGATGAATCACCAACTCTAATCGTTGTGGATTTACTGCTGTGGAATTACCGCTGTGGATTGTAAGACTTTGTTTTCCAAGGGATCACAGACTTTGTTTTCCAAGAGTTAACAGACTTTGTTTTCCAAAGGATTAAAAGCTTTTCGCAATGGGATTACCTCCGAACAGTATGAAATTTCCAAAACTTTATGGGATTATAATTTTTGATTTTTCTTTTCCACTTGCTGGATTACTTCAAGATCAAAGACAGTTCAAGGTTTCCTTTCGTGTTGGACCCCATCCCCAAGGACTGGCGATGGCTTCCAAAAGGGGGGAGATGTAGTGGACATGACCTTGTCCACTTTTAAGACACCTGTGTACTTTTGAACTGTCCAGTGATGACCTTTACTGACCTCTCAGTGAAGCAAGACATTTACTACAAAATCATTCATTTAGCTATAATCTGATAAATATAGTCACCAAAAGAGACTATTTCTATCTTTGATTTGATCCTAATGTGATCAAAAGAATAACTTTTGTCATTCTCATGATGGTGCTTTTAAGCTGTGTTATTCTGTGAGAGTTAAACTGTGTCCACTGCTGTGTTAAAGGGAAATATCGGGTCACAGAGACCCGACTGTTCTGTTTAGAAATAAGAAGACAGTTTAATCAGTTGTTTTTCATTGAACAAGGCTCCAGCTTTCTCTGTCTGTTCCTAAACAAATCTCCCTCTGCTGCTGCTTGTTAACCTTGGGTTTGATAAGACAAATGAACTCCTCGACTGGTCCTTCCTTAAGTACTAGTCTAAGCTGTGCTGAAACGCTTCAGTGAGTTGCTGGGAACTTCAAAAGAGATGTGAACTTTCCCAAGAGCTGGACACGTGTGGTCAAGAGCTAACGACCGGCGTCTTCAGCTAAGGACTGATAACAGGCTGTTATGAGTCTACTTCGAACAAGCCGAGCTCAAAAACTTTGTTTATTCCCTCCTGGAATAAGTTTATCTTGAAGTCAGAGGCCTGAAGCTGACATATTCTCTGATGACCAACGCGGAAGCCAGGAGACGTTGAAACGTAAACTAAAACCAGTTTTGGACGTGCTGGGACTAAAGGACTCTGTGCATCTGAAGGCTGGTGTCTTCCCTCTTACCGGGCGGTCGTCAAAAGGTAAAGGAGCTGTTTACAAAACGTACCTGGATTTTAGCAGAAGTCGGATGAAAAGTGTCACTCTGGTCTCATGCTCAGGATAATTTTCTTCTTAAATCTTTCCTCCTATTTCTTTTCCCTCTCAACCTAAGCTGGAAACTATATTTTAAGCTGAAATGCCCCTCAGACTAAATATGTGTAACATCTAATATTTATGTCTGTTGTGTTGAATTCAAGTGTGCTGACGTATTTGAATTGAAAGAAAGTGAAATCATGTCAATCAAGTGTAATGGTGTTAATTTAGTTGATTTATTTTAAATAAATGATAGTGTCTCTTTGACATATCAAACTAAGTTAACGTGTCCATTGTCACTTAATGGCTCTGTTTATTTATCCATCATAAAGATCACAGAAATATTGAATAAACTGAAAAAGAAGAGAATCCGTGAAATTACTATTCAATCTGAATAAGTAAATTAAGGTAAAAAGGAGGTCAGTATTAAACTGACCCCCCCTTTAACCCCTTTACATCTGGGTGGCACCGTACGTGTTTAAAGTCACAATATGGTGGTTACCCTCATGTTTACTTCACATACATACATACATACATACATGCATGCATGCATGCATGCATGCATGCATGCATGCATACATACATACATACATACATACATACATACATACATACATACATACATACATACATACATACATACATACATACATACATACATACATACATACATAATCTTCCACTTGTTCTGAAGTCAGGTCATATGCCTGATGCACCTCCTTATAGGAAGCTCCCAGAAAGCATCCATACCAGATGCGTGAGCCACCTCAACTGGCTCTTCTTGATGTGGATGAGCAGCGGTTCTTCTCTGAGTTTCTCCTGATAACTGAATTTCTCACCCTGTCTCTAAGGGAGAGTCCAGCTACCCTGTGGAGGAAATTCATTGCAATCACCTCTATGCACAATCTCCTTTTTTGGGTCACCATCCAGAGTTCATGACCATAGGTGGCGGTAGGAACGTAGACTGACCGGTAAACAGACGGAGAGCTTCACCTTACAGCTCAGTTCTCTCTTCATCACAATGGACCAGCACAGAGTCCGCAATACTGCAGACGCTGCACCAATTGTCATGTATCTGTTCCTACCAAAACCGTTTCCAACTGTGCATTTTGGGCTTTAAGAACACATCAGCATGTATTTTATGCATACTTGTTTTTACTGATCTCTTGCACTGAGACTTGGTTTGTATTTATGCAGCCATCTTGACCAGGGCTCCCAGGAAGGAGAGATGATTTGTCTCAGTATGGGAACTTCCTGGAAAAAGGGTAAATAAAATGAAACAAAGCAGATTTTTTTTCTCCTTTCCTCCTAACTCTAAAGATTACAAATAGAGGTCTGATCAGACTTGGAGCACACATGCAGACAAACGATCCAAGCTTCAATATTTTACGAATTACTATCATTATTTGCAGCCATGATGTTTTGATATATAAATGCTAGAAAGATAACATGACCACAAGACTCAGGTTTTGTAATGATAATGGAAGAAATAAAATAACAAATAACTGTTTTTCAATTTTATTGACAAACCACAATAATTTCCCATCCATCCATCCATCCATCAATCTTCTTCCGCTTATCCGGGGTCGGGTCGCGGGGGTAGCAGCCTAAGTAGGGAGGCCCAGACTTCCCTCTCCCCAGCCACTTGGAGCAGTTCCTAAGCCAACACAACCCTACAACATCCAGAGCCCTAAGGAACTCCGGGCGAATCTCATCCACCCCCGGAGCCTTGCCACCGCGGAGCTTTTTAACCACCTCGGCGACCTCAGCACCAGAGATCGGAGAACCCGACCCAAAGTCCCCAGGCTCTGCTTCCTCAGTGGAAGACGTGCCAGTAGGATTGAGGAGGTCTTCGAAGTATTCCGCCCACCGACTCACAACATCCCGAGTTGAGGTCAGCAGCACGCCACCTCCACCATAAATGGTGTTGGTCTCGTACCTCTTTCCCCCCCTGAGACGCCGGATGGTGGACCAGAATCGCCTCGAAGCCGTACGGAAGTCATTCTCCATGGCCTCTCCGAACTCCTCCCACGCCCGAGTTTTTGCCTCAGCAACCACCCGAGCCGCATGCCGCTTGGACTGCCGGTACCTATCAGCTGCTTCCGGGGTCCCACAAGCCAAAAAGGCCCAATAGGACTCCTTCTTCAGCCTGACAGCATCCCTCACTGCCGGTGTCCACCACCGGGTTCGAGGGTTGCCACCTCGACAGGCACCAACAACCTTGCGGCCACAGCTCCGATAAGCTGCCTCGACAATAGAGGCGCGGAACACGGCCCACTCGGACTCCATGTCCCCCGCCTCCCT
Source organism: Garcialebias charrua (assembly GCA_038048925.1). Taxonomy (NCBI): domain Eukaryota; kingdom Metazoa; phylum Chordata; class Actinopteri; order Cyprinodontiformes; family Rivulidae; genus Garcialebias; species Garcialebias charrua. The sequence continues at coordinate 25,432 of JBBPBX010026399.1, read as the reverse complement.
CGGAACGTGTTCAAAGCTCTCCCGGAGGTGGGAGTTAAAGCTCCGTCTTACGGGAGACTCTGCCAGACGTTCCCAGCAGACCCTCACAATACGTTTGGGTCTGCCAGGTCTGACCGGCATCCTCCCCCACCATCGGAGCCAACTCACCACCAGGTAGTGGTCAGTTGACAGCTCCGCCCCTCTCTTCACCCGAGTGTCCAAGACATGCGGCCGCAGATCAGATGAGACGACAACAAAGTCGATCATCGAACTGCGACCTAGGGTGTCCTGGTGCCAAGAGCACATATGGACACCCTTATGCTTAAACATGGTGTTCGTTATGGACAATCCATGACGAGCACAGAAGTCCAATAACAGAACACCACTCTGGTTCAGATCAGGGGGGCCGTTCCTCCCAACCACACCCCTCCAGGTCTCACTGTCATTGCCCACGTGAGCGTTGAAGTCCCCCAGTAGAACAAGGGAGTCCCCAGGAGGCGCACTCTCCAATACCCCCTCCAAGGACTCCAAAAAGGGTGGGTAGTCTGAGCTGCCGTTTGGTGCATAGGCACAAACAACAGTCAGAGCCCGTCCCCCCACACGTAGGCGAAGGGAGGCTACCCTCTCGTTCACCGGGGTGAACCCCAACGTACAGGCACCAAGATGGGGGGCAACCAGTATGCCCACTCCTGCTCGGCGCCTCTCACCAGGGGCAACTCCAGAGTGGAAGAGTGTCCAACCCCTCTCAAGGAAACTGGTTCCAGAGCCAGAGCCATGCGTTGAGGTGAGTCCGACTATTTCTAGTCGGAACCTCTCAACCTCACACACTAGCTCAGGCTCCTTCCCCACCAGAGAGGTGACATTCCATGTCCCAATGGCCAGCTTCTGTAGCCGAGGATCAGACCGCCAGGGTCCCCGCCCTCGGCCGCCACCCATCTCACATTGCACCCGACCCCTTTGGCCCCTCCCACAGGTGGTGAGCCCATGGGAAGGGGGACCCACGTCTCCTCTTCGGGCTGTGCCCGGCCGGGCTCCATGGGTAAAAGCCCGGCCACCAGGCGCTCGCCAGCGTGCCCCACCTCCGGGCCTGGCTCCAGAGTGGGGCCCCGGTGACCCGCGTCCGGGCGAGGGAAAACTTAGTCCATTAATTGTACTCATCATAGGGGTTTTTGGGCTGCACTTTGTCTGATCCCTCACCTAGGACCTGTCTGCCTTGGGTGACCCTTCTAGGGGCATGAAGCCCCTGACAGCATAGCTCCTAGGATCATTGAGACACTCAAACCCCTCCACCACGGTAAGGTGGCAGCCCAGGGAGGGGACAATAATTTCCCCTTTTTTTAATTTTAAAACTCTTTCAGGGTCAGTCATTTGTTGGTACGAAATATGTTCATAATGTTTCCTTTAGTAAAACATGTGTAAAACAATTTAATGATAAAATAGTCCTAGTGAATAGTAATTCCCAGACTTGTCAGATGAATGTTGTCAAGTAAAATATTTCTCTTTGACAGAGTTTGCTGTGAAGGTCTTAACAAAGGACTGACGTGAGCACGTTAAAGATCAGTTCTCTGGTTCAGCTCAGACTCTGCTGCTCGGCCAACAGTCTGACGCTCCACATTCAGTCCGAGCACAATCGTTCTGCTCAGTGTACAGTCCTGTCATTTTCTGTAGGTCAGAGACAAAACAGCATCAGCTTCAGTTCCTTCACACACAGATCTTTCAGGCAACATAGAAGAACCACAGAAATAAAATAAAACTGAAAGTTATGCACCATAACTCATGTTCCCTGAAGGAAGGGAACGAGGTGCAACACTATTGCTATGGGAATTGCGCCCCCGTGCGATCACCTGAAGGAATACATTCACGCCTTTACGGCCGTGGGCATCAGCATCACCCCAGAGGCCCTGCCCTCTGGGTACTTAAGACGCTAGCGCCCATCCATCGGTCTCCAAGTGCACTTCACCGAGCTTTGGCATTGAAAAGGGCAAACTGTGTTGCACCTCGTTCCCTTCCTTCAGGGAACATGAGTTATGGTGCATAACTTTCAGTTCCCTTATCAGTCAGTCACTCGGTGCAACGCTATTGCTATGGGAACGTAATTCATTCATGCCCTTGAAATGCTCAGTAAAATGCATGCTTGTGAGAAATTCAGTCTTTATAAATTAGGCATCTTATGGCTGCTCTCTATTGTGTGTTAGAGAGGACAGCCTGAGTGACGTCACATGTAGTAACATCCAAACTGTAATGCTTTGCAAACGTGTTTGTTGAACTCCAGTTTGCAGTTGCACAGATGTCTGCAACCGGTACACCCTTGAACAGTGACCACGAGGCAGCAAAGCCCCGAGTGGAGTGGGCGTGTACCCCAGAGGGCACCTGTTGACCTTTGCTACTGTACGCCCTCTTAATGGCATCAGTCACCCAGTGTGAGAGGCGTTGTTTCGACAGGGCCCTACCAGCAGCCGGGTTGGCAAAACATACAAACAACTGGTTTGTTTTCCTCCAATCAGCTGTTCTCTCAATGTAAGCACCCAAGGCCCTGACGGGGCAGAGTGCTCTCAACCTCCTTTGTTCCTCAGTGAGGATGGGAGCAGGAGGAAATGGAGAAAGTTCAAAGTCCAGACTTCTCGGGTTCAACATTGGAACCTTTGGGACATATGCGGGGTTAGGACGTAAGGTGACCTTTGACCCATCAGGGGCAAACCTTGTACACATTGGGTGCACAGATAACGTGTGGAGGTCACCTACACATTTAGCTGAGCAAAGAGCCAAGAGGAGAGCAGTCTTGTAAGATAGCAAACCTATCTTAACATTGCTCAGAGGTTCAAATCGGGGCTTACAAAGAGCATTCAGGACTAACTGGAGATCCCATTCAGGGGCCAGAGTCCTGCTGGGGGGGTCTCTTCCTCAACACACCCTTCATGAACTGTATCATGAGAGGGTGTGCACCTGGTGTTTTTCCCTCCAGCCTTCATGGCAAGCCGAGATGGCTGACAAAAATACCTTAATGGTGGAAAATGAGCAGCCTTTTTCCAGCAGATCTTGTAGAAAGGTAAGAAGCTGGACCAGGTCACAGGAATAAGGGACAATATTCCTTTCCATGCACCAAGCTTCAAAAACACGCCATTTGCGAGCGTGGAGAGTCTGTGTTGACATAGCTCTCGCTCCCTGGATCGTGTTTATCACGTTGCTGGGGAGGCCTGAGGCCATCAGTTTTTCTCTCTCAGCAATCAAGCTGAGATTTGCCACAGCCCTGGACGCAAGTGGAGAGGCTACTCGTGTGGTTGGGTTAGTAGGCCCCTGAAGAGGAGCAGCTGGCAGTGTATCAGCATTGAGTACACCTCCGAGGGACACGGGTCCCGTGGCCATCTGGGGGCCAACAATATTAGGGAGGGGTCTCCCCTGCATGTGTGTTCCCGCGTCACCCGAATTGGAGGTGCAGGGGGAAAGGTGCAGCGCAACGCCCCTGCTGGCCAGCCGTGGGCCAGAGCGTCTGCGTTTGCTTTGTTTAGGGAAAGGCACGGGTCGTAGAGTGTGCATGTTTTGCAGGCGGACAGACCTGCGGACTCCTGGTCGCGTCGTGGCCAGATCTGGTCCACAAGTTTCCGGTTCCGCCACTGCTCTGGAGCCGGCCTCCATTCCAGGAAACTGATGTGGAAGCTCGTGACCAAGGTCCTCCCTGCTCACCCGAGGGGGCAGGGCGCATTCACTTGCTTAGTCATACTTGCAGAGCACGCATTTTTACTAGTGCGTACAGTGCACAGGGCATGGCTGCCTTGAAGGGGCCCAGGAGGTGTCAGGAGAGTGTGAGGGTTACTCTCTGACCCCGTTGAGAGCTCTCCGGACAAAAGCGTATTGAAGGGATACACTCCCACGAAGGACATGCCTTGACCAAACTGGTGATGACCCGTACGCCCAGAAATACGGTAATCTGTGGTGTCTGCAGTTTTATGGCGGAACTGAAAACCTCCCGATGAGGGGTCGTTATTTAAAGGTGCAACTGGGCTTGTGCACTGAGCTTGGCCACATATTTCAGATCCATTGATCGTGTGTGGCCTGCTGGTTTTACAGGTTGCAAAGCCTGCCTCAGTTTGAGCGCCTAGAGCTGTGAAATTTGTATTTTCCTGCTCAGCACCTACAGACCGGGACCAGTTCACAAGGTCCAGACCCTCTTGGGCACGAGGAAAAATTGTCCGAGTCGGCCAGGGTGCATTGTTTGTATTGTGGCGACATTTATTTACAATTTCTGCAGCATTACTGGCATCTTCCCTTTCAGCATGTGTGCACGGCCCGGGCTTGCAGGCGGCTGCAACGTCCCCGTGGACCGGTGCGGTCATCTACTGAAAAGCAGTTGGGGGCCCTGACAGCCCATCGTCATGGCCACCGTGTTCAGCCGACATGCCCTCCGAGCATGCAGATGCGCTATGAGCTTGGAGGGTTTGTGTATTGCTGGCCCCCCGAGTTCCTGCGGCGCTGGGGGGTGAGTATATGACTCCTCCCGTCCGGCCGTGTGTGAGCCGGACTTCCCGCCCACGGACGCTGCGAGGTCTGTCTGCTGCAGACAGTCCCGGGGCGCCCTGCTGGGGTTCATTGTTCTGACCTGGCACCCCGTGCGCCGCGAGGGAGGGGGGGCGAATCTCCCTTCATAGCGGCTGTCTTTAAAAGGTTGCTGTGTTGTTGTTCATCCTTCTTTTTTTTTTTTGAGTAAGAACCAGGGCAAAACTGATCTTTGGGACTTTTATTTTGTGTTTTGTGCAACAACATTTTGTCTTTATTTCACACACAGCAGAACACTCATGTTTTGTGCATACATTAATGTCACCAGCTTTTCGTAGTCTTTTACAAATAAAGTCTGGGCAGAAAAAGCCAGGTTCCCGTACCCCTTGGTCGGATGAACCAGCAAAATTGTGAAAAGGGCCCACTTCGTCAGGCCTGTCTCTGTCTCCCATCACGGTTCGTCGAGGAGGTTCTCGACGGGACCGCTTGGCGAGGAACGAATCTGTTCCTACTCCATGACTGACCGGCCTGAGGTGGACCTGCTGGGGGGTCTCTGCCGCTGCTCCCCGTCGTAAGCTGGCCTCTTCTGCGGAGGACGACGTGTGGCTGAGCGGTGTCGAGGCTGCACGGGTCTGGTCCCGCTGGAGTCTCTGGGGGGGCAAAATTCTTTCTTGGCATCCCTTCACAAAGGGTTTCGACCTGTTTTCGCCTTTGCTCCAGCCTGCTCTGGATCCGGTCCAGAGTGCTCCCGAAGAGTCCCGTTGGCTCGATCGAGTGGTTCAAAAAGGGGAACCGCTGACCTTCTGGAAGGTCCGTCAGGGTCATCCACAGATGCCGCTGGGCGATGACCACTTCAGACATGCACCTCCCCTGTGCAATGGCTACCGTCCCCATCATGCGGAGCACAAAGTCTGTGGCCCTGCGGGCCTCCTCCAGCACCTCAGTCGCAGCCTGTTAGTCTGTTGTCACCTGGAGCTCCTGCAGCTTCTCTGCCAGGTACGCCTGCATCATGGCGGAGGCGTTCATTGCACGTGCCGCGAGGCCCTGAGCTCTGTAACACTTTTCAAGATGTGCAGCTGAAGCGTAGCAGGCTTTGCTGGGCAAAGTTTGTTTTGTTCCAGAAAATCTGGGGGCCAGGTGAGACTCCAGCGTGTCCTCCATTTGTGGCACGTTGGCCATTCCCGTTGCTTCCATTCCAGCCACGTCGAGGAACTGGGAGAGCGGGAGCAGCATGGGAGCCCTGGGTTCAGCCCAGGTGCGAGTAAGCTCTGTGAGGAAATCCGGGAAGATGGGCATCCTGTGCCTCGTTGTCGACTGCTGCTTGGCGTAAAAATAATTCCCTGCCAACCTCGTGACCTGTTGTCGAGGTGGAGGTTCTGGCCGCGCGATCTTTAGCGCGTCCGCCGCTCTGCGACACAAGTCGAACAGGGCGGGGATCGATGTATCTGTCTCTGGCAGGACTGGTGCCCGGTTCTGTGAGAGGTCTTCTTCCTCTCCTTTGTACTTGTTGTCAGCTTCATCACCAGAAATTTCACCTGAGGCTGTTAGCGAGATCTCATCCGCATTCATCATGCCTCGAGTGTCAAATTCGGCTGTCGAGTCCCCGACTGGGGCCGCCATGTCCGGGCTGTCCCCCCATTCGACCTGTCCACTGTCCTCCAGATCCATGCTCTCGAGCTCCGGCGTGGGAGTGAGAGCTTCTGTGAGATCCGGGTCTGTTGGCGCCGCAGCAGCGCCCATGGTTTTGGCCACGATGTCTACGCGGTTTCTCCTCACTGCCTCCAGCATCTGACTGCAGTGTGGACAGGAGTCGGGGGCGTCCAATGCCGTTTTTGCGTGTAGCATCCCCAGGCAGACAGGACAGGCCTCGGGTGTCCGTCGCCGACAGGGAATATCCGCATCCGCTGGGGCAGGCACGCGAGCTGGGACTCGCTGCCCTGCTGGCCTTTTTTGGAAATATGGGTTTTCGCTTTCCCTTCTCGGGAGCCATGGTCGAGAAGAAGAGAGCAAGTTGTCAAGATCCTTGTCCGAGATGTCTCCTCCATCGCCTCACTTTCGCTGGCTAGCCTGCTACTCGTTAGTAGGGTAGCGATGTGACGCAGTTAGTGCCGTCGAGCGAAGCAGCTACGGAGAGAGAAAAGAAGAAAACTTCGAGGTTAAGGAAAAATGCGCTGGACTAGCTTTCGCCAGCCCAGCAATACGCAGGAAATTTCTCTGTACGCTCAGCGTAAGGAGCGAGCTCACCTCTAACGAGCGATGTGTCTACAGAGAAGTCCCACGAAGTTCAGGTTTAAGCGAGGTGAAGGGCAAAAAGAGACAGATGGATGGGCGCTAGCGTCTTAAGTACCCAGAGGGTGGGGCCTCTGGGGTGACGCTGACGCCCACTGCCGTAAAGGCGTGAATGTATTCCTTCAGGTAATCGCGCGGGGGCACAATTCCCATAGCAATAGTGTTGCACCGAGTGACTGACTGATAAGGGAACTAGAATTGCTTGGAGGAGCTCATGTTTCCCCACCAGCTTGCTTGACAGTTTTAAGCAAAGATCTGTTGGTGCTCACACTTTGTGACAGGGAGGCATCTCAGCTACTACCACAGATTTAGATCAATATTTGTAAAATCGACAACGTTTTTTCATCCATCCATCCATTCATCCATCCATCCATTATCTTTCACTTGTTTCAGAGTCAGGTCTACATTGGCAGGGAGGTCCAGACATCTCTCTCCACAGCTTTGAGGACCTCAAAGTGTTCCCAGACCAACTGAGAAAAATACTGTAGTCTCTCCAGAGGGTCCTTTGTCTTCCTCCCAGTCGGACATGCCTGAAGCGTCTTCCTAGGGAGGCGCCCAGGGAGCATCCTTACCAGATGCCCGAACCACCTCAATTGGCTCCTCTCGATGTGGAGGAGCAGAGGTTGTACTCCGAGTCTCAACCAGATAACTGAACTTCTCACATTGTTTCAAAATGAAAGTCCAGCTACCCTGCAGAGGAAACTCGTTTTGACCCCCTGTATCTGCACTCTTATTCTTTCGGTCATCATCCAGAGGTCGTGACCATAGGTGAGTGTAGGAACATTGACCGACCTGTAAACAGAGAGCTTTGTCTTACAGCTCAACTCCCTCTTCACCACAATGGACCGGCACATAATCCACAATGCTATAGACACTGCACCAATTTGTCAATCTCAGGCTCCATTCTTCCCTCACTCATGAACAAAACCCCGAGATACTTGAACTCCTCCACCTGAGGCAGAACCTCACCTCAACCTGAAGAGAACAATCCACCCTTTTCCAACTGAGGACCATCTTCACACTCATATGCGAACCGCTACAGTGAGAGCTGAAGATCACGGCATGATGACGCCAACAGGACCACATCATCTGCAAAGAGCAGAGATGGAATCCTGAGGCTACCGAACCCGAATCCCTCCACCCCCTGGCTGTACATAATTTATTTTTTATATTTGACAAGTTGATCAACTCTGTCGGCCATCTTGAATGGGATTGACTTCAAAAGTTGGCGCTGTACCAGTCTGTCGTGGTGAAGAGAGAGCTGAGTCAAAAGGCAAAGCTCTCAATTTACCGATCGATCTACGTTCCCACCCTCATCTATGGTCATGAGCTTTGGGTTGTGACCGAAAGAACAAGATCTCGGATACAAGCGGCTGAAATGAGTTTTCTCCGCAGGGTGTCTGGACTCTCCCTTAGAGATAGGGTGAGAAGCTCGGTCATCCGGGAGGGACTCGGAGTAGAGCCGCTGCTTCTCCACATCGAGAGGAGCCAGTTGAGGTGGCTCGGGCATCTGGTTAGGATGCCTCCTGGACGCCTCCCTGGTGAGGTGTTCCGGGCATGTCCCACCAGGAGGAGACCCAGAGGAAGACCCAGGACACGCTGGAGGGACTATGTTTCTCGGCTGGCCTGGGAACGCCTTGGGATTCCCCCGGAGGAGCTGCTCCAAGTGGTTGGGGAGAGGGAAGTCTGGGCCTCCTTACTTAGGCTGCTACCCCCGCAACCCAACCCCGGATAAGCAGAAGAGAATGGATGGATGGATGGACTTCAAAAGTTAATTATTTAAAGATGTACATCCAATGATTAGTTTAAAAGAAATCCTTTCAATGATTAATGAGATATTTTGCTAATGTCAGGATTTAACGCTGAAGCAAGGACTCAGACTCAGGATACAGTATACAATAATAAATACCTTAATAATAAGAAATTAAAGAGCCGGCGTGTCAGCATAACTTTACATCAATAGATAATCAGGACGGGATCATGACATGACAAGGCAATACCTAACGACGATGCGACAAAGGACAAGACTCACAGACCAACTACAGTATATATAAACAGACAAAACAGGACGTGATTACAAACCCCTGGGAACACAACACAAGGATGAAATCAGTTTAAACAATTAAGGTGACACAAGGTGCAATGACAAGGGATGGCCACAGGATGGAGCCATCCTTATAGCTAACAGACAAACAGGGTTGACGCCAAAGGACAAACCCTGCGAGTCAAACACAGAACTCAGTTGCTTGGAGAATGTGTTGGAGACTACCTTCAGTTCAGCTGCTACCATGCCAAGTGTTAGCTCAATATCTGCAAAACTCACTGATTTGGTGCCATTTTTGTATTTTACAAAGATAGATGGCTGTAGCAGCCATCTTGAATTGGGTTGACTCCAAAGGTTAATCATTTGTAGATAGCTATCTTGTGGTTTATTTCTGACAGTTTAATTAAAATCTGTCCTGGCATTCAAGGGATATTTTGCTAACAGACAAACAAATGTACACACATACACATGGATTGCCAGCATCTAACAGCAACCAACAAAAATGAAGTTTTAAACCATTGCAGCCATAATTAAAATCAATATGGCATCAACAAGTGTTTTTATTCTTCCTGAGTGTAAGGAGTTTTATTTCTAAGATAAAAAAAAAACAAGTCAGGTAAACAACAACAGACGGTTTAACTCTTTAACCCTCTGGGGTCTATGCCCTCATATTTGAGGGCATGACGTCATGTCTATAAATAGTCTCTTTAAACAAAGCAGCTGCATGTGAAGTGTTCCATTCAAGTCTGTTGGACAGCAGAGACTCCAATCTTTATAAAGTAGTGTTTTTATATTGATTTTGTTGTGTATTTACTTCAAAATACAACCAGAAATGTGACAGATGATTGCTGTTATATCATTGCACCCATGTTACTCGCGCGACGCGCAATCAGTTGATTTTTTATTACCAAAAAGTCAATGAATTCAAAATGAAATTCAAATTTCGGAGTTTCCCTGAACACACCACATTGTGAAGCAACCAATCAGAACCGTTTTTCCTCCATGTTGTGTCCTGAACACAGAAACACAGCAGCAGTAGTTTTGGTGAAGAAAGGGGGGGTGGAGATCAGGCACTGATTTTATGAGTATTTAGTGTGTCTGCAGAGTTTTGTAGTCGTTCTTGGTCTGTTTTTATAATGAAAGGGTGAAAAAAACACAGAGAATTTGTGATGAAGATACTGTTTTGACACATAGTGTAAATACTGGTAAAAAAAACGCATGGAAATTGCCCACTTTATGATGTGAAAAATATGTATTCTAATTCGTTTTTTACTAAGTTTGTACACAAGTTCTTAAAAGTTACCAATGAAATTTTCATTTTAGGCTGTCAAAATGGTTCGTTAAATATTTTTGTGAGTTTCATAGTAAACATATCAATATTTTACTAACACGGATTTCATTTTTTATGTTATTTTTTGCTCCAATGTGATCATGCATTTTGTCAAAATGAAACAAAGACTGTAAAATCATGAAGATGAGGTTGTCCTGAAAACAATAATACCAAACAAGGCCTGGTAAATAGTTTTTATGATGGAAATATAAGGCTAAATTCAAATTTATACCACAACGGACATTTAGACCTCAGACCCCAGAGGGTTAATATAAACATGTGGAGTGAAAAGATGGAGTAGATGTGAGTGAAGAACCCATGGACCTGATGTGATACGATGCATGCCACATCATGAGGATCTTACCCGTCAACGTCTCGACGATTGATGTCCGTTTTCTTTTAGGCTGCAGAGGGAAACCAGACACTTTGTGAACTTCCATTTAATTTTAAAATGTTTGTTGTTGTTGTCATTGTTGATAACTTGGAAACCAAACTTAGAGATGTGCTAAATATCAATTTACAAAAAGAAAGAAAAAAAAATACATTTAAAAAAAGTTGTTGCTGAAAAAAGTGAGGAGCCACGTGAACTTTTCTACTTCACACCCAGAGAAATGTTTGGAGCTGGAAACCAGCAGAAGAGAGAGATCTGACATCTTCTTGTGTGATTCTGATGACAACAGAAAAAACACAACAATAAAAAACAACGGTTGGTGGAAAATAAAACTTAAAAAGACAAAACTCACTAGATCGATGTGTTTAGCTTCGGGCTTGCTCCTTCAGTGAATCCAGTCTGATTTTACCCACAATCCAATGGTTCAAACTGCACACGTGAACAAAATGATCACCTTGCATTTTAATACAGTACAATTTTAAAGGTTATTTAATACTAACTGCTGCAGGTTTAGGTTTTACTTGACAGGCACAAAAAGACTTTGGTGTTCAGTCTAAAAGTTAAAAAACACATTTGACATAAATACAGAAGGTTTTATCCACCGTGGTTCACACTTGGCTTATTGTCTTTACCTGTGGACAGTTTGTGACCCTGAAGGCCCAGTTTTTGACCGAGTTTTGATGAAGGTCCCTGTCTTTGGGTCGGCTCTTGAGGCTCTGCCGAGACCCTGAGCGATCAGAGCTGATGTGAGGCTGCGTTTGAGACATGAACCTGTCAGAAAACAAGAGCCTGAAAAAAAAAAAATCAAATCTTCCTTAGCATTTTAGAATAAAAATCACAGCAGCCCGACATTATCTTTAGGTTTCACTAAATTAGACAAAAACCAGCTTTGACTGAGTTCATTTGGAGACAACTGATGTTTTTTCCATCGTATTCACTGAACGGTGACAATCACATAAGAGTTGTTTGTTTTGGAGGAAAATGTGAGCAAGATGTGCACATTATCACACGCACTGCAAATGAACCACACTCATTTTTTCCCACCAGCAGACATTTTGACATTTAATACCACCGGTGTATTTGATGATAACAATGTCCAGATCCCACCCAGGGGAGGTCCTGGCATTTTGCAGCTCGGCTCCATTCATTCTGATGCTCATTTGTACAAATTTATCATGTGGATTTCAGAGAGTAAGGCTTTAAAAAGACTGGAACTAAAGCAAGTATTTTAAAATAGAATGAGTGAAAGGAAGACAGAGAGATTTCTCAGCCATTTATCGCTTTCTTTTCTTCTGAATCGTCACGTTGTTATTAAAAATTTACCTTCAGTGTAATGACGACTGAATGGTGTTGCTTTTTTATCACCTGCTGCCAAAAAGTGAAGGTGAACCATAACATTTTTGATCACATTCCTGTGTGTGTTTGTTTTTCTGTTAGAAAAATATGAATCAGTGATTAGACTTGAGTAAAACTTGCAGAAAACCATCACTGGATGTTGAGCTACAACTGATAAAACCTTGGAGTCAAATCAATTCAAGATGGCTGCCATGGCAAAGCAGTCTTGGCAGACTAAAATATCAGTTTTACAGACAGTGAACTACATTTTGGTATTGTAGTATAGCTGAAACTGATTCCTAACCTACTCTGAGGGCTAATGGACTGGATCAGACAGTGTTTATTCATTTGGTATTAACAGTCTCAATTCAATTCAGTTCATTTATTTAGCTCCAAGTCACAACAGAAGTCGTCTCAGGGCACTGCACAGAAACATTCACATAAAAAAGGCAATTAGTAAAGTTCTCTATCTATGGAAGCCAGCAGACACAAATAATCTTCACTTCATCACAATCTCCCCTCCTGAGTGTAGTGGGCACGACCGTGTCCACTTTGATACACCTGTGTATGTTTGAACTGTTCCAGAGATGACCTTTACTGACTTCTCAGTAAAGCAAGACATTTACCACAAAATGATTCCATTAGTTGTAATCTGAGAATATAGTCACCAAAAGAGACTATTTCTATCTTTGATTTTATTCTAATGTAATCAAAAGAATAACTTTTGTCATTTTCATGATATATGTTATATGCTGTTATTCTTTAAATGTGAAACATCAATGTGTCATTTCTGCAAATGAAAAGGTGTCAAAGTTCAGCTAAAATGTCAAACTGACTTATACAGAAATTGTTTTTGTCGAGTTTCAGCTAAAACTCTCATCTAGCGTCTGAAAGTCTCTCACTCAGATACTTTTCCTAAACAATTTCCTTCTCTGCGCTGAATTTCACCTTGAATAGTGATAACAAGTGGACCAATGAAAAAGAGCCAAGTCTCACTCCTCTCGGATTCTCTTATTAAGTTCTAAGCTTTTGCTGAAACGCTTCAGAGTTTGCTGAGGACCTCAATGCCCTGATGAGGTTCCCCAAAGAGCTGAATGACCACCAGTCACACGCTAAGGACTCGTCATCCAGCTGGGACTGATAACATGCTGTTATGAGTCCACTTCTAACGAGCGTAAGCTCAAAACTTTGTTTATTCCTTCCTGGAATAAGTTTATCTTGAAGTCAGAGGCCTGAAGCTGACGCATTTTCTGATGGTCGATGCGGAACCCAGGAGACGTTGAAAACGTAAACGAATAACCTGCTCGGAGGTACTGGTTCCCACAAGGACCCGTGCATCTGAAAAGCTACAAGGTCTTCTCTCTTACCGGGCTGTCGTCAAAAGGTAAAGAGCTGTTTACAAACGTACCTGGATTTTAGCAGAAGTCGGATGAGAAGTGTCACTTTGGTAACATGCTCAAGACAATTTCCTTTAAACCATCTCTCCATCTTTCCTCCTATTCTTTTCCCTCAATTCTAAGCTGGAAACTATTTAAGCTAAAGAGCCCTCAGACTAAATATGTTTAACACCTTGTATTTAGGTCTGTTGTGTTGTAATTCAAGTGTGCTGACGTATTAAATTGAAAGAAAGTGAAATCATGTCAATCAAGTGTAATGGTGTTAATTTAGTGATTTATTTTAAATAAATGGTAGTGTCTTTGGCATACCAACTAAGTTAACGTGTCCATTGTCACTCTATGGCTTTATTTATTTATCCATCATAAAGATCACAGAAATATTGGGTAAACTGAAAAAGAAAAGAATCCGTGAAATTACTATTCAATCTGAATAAGTAAATTAATTAAGGATAAAGAGGTCAGCTTAATACTGACCCCTGTTAAAATCCTTTAGTTACATCTGGGTGGCACTATATGTGTTTAAAGACACAATATATGGTCTCCCTCATGTTCCCTTCATGAGCAAGCACAACGGAGACAGTGGAAAGGAAAAACTCCCTTTTAACAGGAAGAAACCTCCAGCAGAACCAGGCTCAAGACGAGTGGCCATCTGCTTTGACTGTTTGGGTTTGAGGACAGAAAGGAGAAACAAACACAAAAAGGCAGGTCCAGAATTTAGACGAGCAGGTCCCTCACAAGGAGTAAAGACAAACAAACAAACAAGCAAACAAACAAAAAAACACATGTCAAGATAGAAATAAATATAAATACAAACTATTCATTTGTAACTATTCATTTGAGGAAATGTAGTCAGTTTGTCCTCCAGTAGTTTAAACCTATAGCAGCATAACTAAAAGATAGCTTAGGAAACCCAAGCTGAAATTATTTATTTAAAAGAAGAGTCTTAAGTCCAGTCTTCAAACTGGACAATGTGTCAGTCTCATGAACAGAAACTGGAAGTTGGTTCCACAAGAGAGGAGCCTGAGAACTAAAAGATCTTCCTCCCATTCTGCTTTTGGAAACTCTAGGAACATGAGTAAACCTGCAGTCTGAGAGTGAAGAGCTCTGTTAGGAAAATATGGACAACAAGATCTCAATATAAGATGGAGCTAGGTTGTTGAGGGCTTTGTAGGTTAGAAGTGGGATCTAATGGAGAGAAGCTCAAACTGGAGATATGATCTCTATCAACTCTTATTAAAACTCTGGCAGCAGCATTTTGGATCAACTGAAAACTTTTTAAAGACGTTATCACATGAACTACTGGATGGATTTTAATGACCTGTACAGGAAATGATCTTGGGACACACTGCTTGTACAGCTGACCAACTTTTAGAACCAACCCAATGTAAGATGGCTGCCATAGCCAAGATATCCTTAAAGAGGTGCACAACCCACTGTGAAACGGTAGCTCCGCCCCCAGACCAGATTCAAAACCCTCATGAAAATGGGAGTGTCGAGAGACAAGGAGGGGAGGAGGTGGGTGGTTGAGCTGCGTTCATGCCCCCTCTAGCAACAAACTAAAACTCTAGCAAACAACTTTTGGGCCAAGATGGTGTAGTGGCAGGGGAACCGACTTGGGACCCGAAGGACCCAGGTTCAAACCCCAGTCACGGCATAACTTGTGGTGTGTTTGAGCCGCACACCTCATCCCAATTGCTCCCCGGCACGCTTTCTATAGCTGCCCACTGCCCCACCTGGTGGTGATTGGGTTAAATGCAGAGTCAAATTTCGTCTTGTATGGAAACATACACAGATGACAAAAATGTTATATTATTATTACAGCAAGCAACAACAAAGAATTATTATGTAGATGTATTTATCTATTCCCACCCGATCTATCCAAAACAAAAGGCCTAAAAAAAAAGAAAATACCCGGGATACGAACCTGAGTCTTCCAGAATCCCAAACCTGCACCACCACCACTGCCCCAACTCAGCATTCATGCATCAATCGTCCATCGCATAATAAGAAAACAAATACAACCAAATAGTTTCAATGAAGTGAAAAGTATTCTTAAAATAAATAAGTTGAAATACTAATAACTAGTGCCATTCCAAAACTATATAATATGCTTTGTTGCAGTACTTTTCCGGCGTGCAATGTACCACTTCTATATAAGGTATGAACTGCAGCGAGGACCTTCTCATCTCTGCAGGGGATTGGCTCTGCTTGAACCACTCAGAGTAAGAAAACACATCACAGTGAGGATCCTAGACCAATAAGAAAATTAAGGTGCAATTCCTCTGTTCAACCCATAGGACAACCGTAAACACGTTTTTAGACCAAATATTGCCGATTTAAACTAACACGCACAAATATGTGAAGATTAACACAGACAAAGTGCTATACAACATTTTAGACACATTCTAGGGAGTTTATCAGCTAAAAAAAGTTAATTTGGAGTTTAGTTCCTCTTTAAAAACATAGCTCTAATTAGCTCTCAATAGAGGTTGTTATAGGTCTGTTAGGGTCTTTGTCAGTCTGACTCACAGATGGGCCAGTCTGGACACATGAAGGTCTTGATTGGAGTAAAACTGACAAAGGTTGACACATATTAAGCTAAAACCTGCTGTTGTAAAAGCGGAGTCATTAATGTGTAACACCTCTCAACACTTGTGGGACTTCCTGTCTCTACCTGGTGTGTGGACCTCTGTCCCACTCAGGTCACACATCTGAATGACGCCTGGTCTGGTTAGTAACAGACTCGCCCCCCGGCTCGGGGTGGAAGCTGACACTGTGTCTGACACTACCCAAGCTGTGGGTTGTCAGTGTGGTCCAGGCTGGGTGTGTAATACACATCGGGTCTTTGGCTGGATGTGAAGCCTGTGGCAGTGGGACGTCCCAGGTAGGGGGTGAAACCCATCAGCACCTAAGAGACTGTCTGTCAATCCAAACCTGTCAAATTAAAGTTGTTCTGTCTGAAACACGTGGATGTTTTCTGTCCCACCCTGCCCCTGGTGTCTCCAGACGACATTGTGTGAGTGCTCCTGCTGGGTTTGCCTGTATCAGAGCTCGGTTGTCTCCTGCTCCAACAGGCGGCGTGACAACCGTCTCCTGCTCAGCCATCTGCGTCCGCTGTAATGGAAACCGTCGCTGACAGCAGTGATGGATAGATAAATCCTGCGGGCGTGTGCACGCCGCTGTAATCAGAAAGAAAAGCAACAAATGTGCCTTTTCAAAGGCCGGTGATTGAAGTGAAGCAGAACCAACTGGAAAAACTGACAGCAGTCTGTGAGGAACCGTTTGTAAAGTTAGACAAAAAGATACGTGCACCAGCAGGCCGTCTGCTCAACTCTCGGCTGCTGCTTTGGATGTGAACAACTTCCTGTCGCTAAAACACCCACGTGTGATTTTATATTGCTGGGTTGCAATCACGTGACCCGGAAGTGGCGCGAAATTCAGATGCGGGGCAGGAAGTGATTTTCCCCAGTTCAAAACACAGCAGAATGGATTACAGCAAGTATGCCAAAGCCCTAAATAAACTGGCGAGGACGAGTTTTGGGTTAACCATTTAGGATCAAAAGAAGCTTTAAATGGTTGTCGACTTGTTTCTGCCCGGGTGAGTAGTGAGATGTATTATTTATTTAGTAATTAGCCTATGCTAACTACGCTATCGCTAATGCTAACAACAAGTTTAGTTAGCCCCCTGTTATTTCTATGTGCGTGGATCTACTTAAAAATAATATATTTAGCTTCTGTAAAGCCAAATTCGTGCTGGAGTTGTATGTGTTAACGTTGAGTCATATGCATTTCTACACTGTAGGTCAGAGATCTACAGTAACTCCATTAAAAAGGTAAGTTAATGTACTGAAAATATTATGATTTTTTTTGTTTTGATAATACAGTATCATCAAGGTGATCGTATCTTCTTTGTAACTTCAGATACTAGCTGGTTAAACTCAAGGTGGCCATACATGGGAGCCTCACCAGATGGAGTCGTTTCATGTGACTGTCATGGAGCCAGGGTGTGTGAAATCAAGGTAAAATTTATTTCTCAAAAGGTTTGGACTACTGCACTGCAGACTTAGCTTTTTTAGATTTTTCTACCTGGATTATTGAGCATGCATTAGGGTACTGCACTGCAGACTTTGCGCACCTCACAGTATGAATGTTACAACTATAATTTTTTACTCA